>PVJC01018532.1:0-31189 GCA_004026665.1 Murina feae | reverse complement strand
AGGGGGAGAGAGAAAGTGAGCACTGCAGAGAGAGATAGAGAGCTCTTTCAACCCTCAGCTGAGTCTTGGTCAGCACGTGCACAGGAGGAACTACTGAGCCTGGAAAGGACCCTCCTTTTTTGTACTAGAACATGCGATGTGCACCTAGGGCTGGGAATGCTTTGCGTCCACATCAGCTGGAACGTGTGAAAAAACTCCCCAAGTACAAGAAGAAGAATCACCTGAGCGGATCATAGAGGAACACACTCAAGGCATCACCAGAGGAGGAAACGTCACCAATAACAGAAGGGGGGGGGGCTCAGGCTGTGGCTGCAATAGGGCTCAGTTAACCCTAAACTCAAGGCTGTGGGCTCTTCCCCAACAAAGCTTCCAAGCAGTGCCAAGAAGATGAAACCAGAGGCAAGTGAGCTACGGAGTCCAAGGTAAAGTCCAGAAAGATTTAGAGAATTTAAACCATCTACTACAGGGTCTGCCAGCCCAGAAACCAGGGCCAGGGTGACTAAATGCAGAGCAATATGAATGCGATGAAGAGAAGAAAGCAACACAGTGGTTTTTCTATAGTGGTTATAGAAAAAAACAACAAAGAGCAGTTGTAAAATTGGAAATTAAAAAGGAATACTTTAACAATCTTGTGAGATGGGCTCAGTATTAGAGAGGGGATAACAGAGGACAGAATGAGTGAACTTCAAGACAATAAAAAGGATTTACCCCATCTGAACAAGAGAGAGGATACAGAGTTAAAATACATAAACAGAGCTACAGGGATCTGTGGGAAATACCAAAGTATTCATCATCAGTATCACAGTCTCAGAAGGAGAGGAGAGAGGAAGTGGAAATGACAGAGGATTTGAAGAAATAATGGCTAAGAACTTCCCAATATGACACATGATTTAAAACTAGAGATTAAAGAAGCGCAGTAAGCTTGAATAGTATTAAACCAAAGAAATCCGCATCAAGACACCTCATTATTAAATTTGTGAAAACTAAATCCAGAGTGAAAACCTTAAAGGCCATCTGAGAGGAAAGATGAGCTTCCTGCGGAGGAACAATCCAAATGACAGTGCACAACTCCCCTGCAAACCAGGGCAGTCAGGCAGGAGAGGCACAGCATCTTAAGAGAGAAAAGAACTGTCGGCTACATGTTCTGTATCTTGAAAAACACTCATTCAAAACTAAAGAGAGAATAAAACCTTATCAGACAAAGAAAACATGTGTTACTAGTAGACTAAATCATAAAGATTGGTGGGGAAAGTTTTTCAAAAAGTAAGCGAGCCCTGACTGGTTTGGCTCAGTGGATAGAGAGTCAGCCTGCGGACTGAAGGATCCCAGGTTCTATTCCAGTCAAGGGAATGTACCTTTGTTGCGGGCACATCCCCAGTAGGGGGTGTGCAGGAGGCAGCTGATTGATGTTTCTCTCCCATCGATGTTTCTAACTCTCTATCCCTCTCCCTTCCTCTCTGTAAAAAAAAAACAATAAAATATATATTTTTTTTAAAAAGTAAGAGAAGGATTTTTTTAAATTCTTGGCGCATTTTGAAAGAACAACACAGCAGTCAGAATTGAGGATGCTTTTTTAATAAATTCATTTATAAATAGTGATGAAACTAAATTATTAACAATATGTGACACTGAAGACAATGATATTTAAAAGTGGGGAGAGCAGAGAAACCTGTGGTAGTGAGGATTTCAGAATTAACTCAAAGTAGTAAAATGTTGACACCAGGAAGACATGGTAAGTCATGTATTCATAATGTAATACTCAGACAAGCCATTAAAATATATACAAAGAAATACATTCAAAAAATCAAGATGGAATTCTGCATAATGTCAAGTAATCCACAGGAAGGAAAGAACAGAGAGAGGAACAAGAACCAGAAGAAACACACAGAAAACAAGTAATAAAATGGTGGACTTAAGAAATAACATATCAATAATTATTAGCAATGTACCAGTTAAAAGACAAAGAATAAGCTATAGATAAGGATCACCCACATTTCTGCTTTCTCCAAGAAATGAAAGTCAGATTTAATGGCACAGGTAGACTGAAAAGATTGAAAGTAGGAAAAAAAAAAAAGAAAACAATATACTCTGCCAAATTAACAAAGCAAAGACAGTAGAGGGTGTATTGATGTCTGATAAAATAGACTTCAGAGCAAAGAAAATTGCTAGAAGCAAGGAGAGATATTGCATAACAATAAAACAATCCATCAGAAAGACATACTGATTACAAACGTGTGTGCATCAGACAGCAGACCTGCAAAAAATAAGCAAAAATTGATCAACTCAAGAGAATAAACAGATGAATTTAAAATCATAGTTGAATATTTCAGAAATCCCCTGTACGCCACTGATGAGCACTAGACAGAAAATAAGCAAGACAGGAGATCTAGTCAACACAGTAACACAGTTCATCCCCGCTCTCCAATGCAGATGTTTCCAGCACCATGGACAGAAGCACAATGCCACCCCGCCTCCCCGCAAGGCACCTAAGGGACATTCAGTGGGTAGAGCAACCCTGGTCTTGACTGGAGCCTGACAGCATTGGAAGACTTGAAGTCGTAGAGAGGGTGTCACCATGGTGGAGTCAAACAGAACATCAATAACAGAAAAAAAACAGTAAATATTTCTAAAAAATTACTGTGTCAATGAAGTTTAGAGGTAAATTTAAAAAGTAGATTGAACTGCATCACAATTAAAATATTACAAAATCTGAGACAAACATGTGGGCACAGAAAATCAATGCTGATGTCTCAAATGCTATCACTACTAAAATACAATAATACCCCATTACCTTTAAATATCCAATCAATAGTAAATGTTCCTCATTGTTGCATATTTTTAAGTAGTTGATCATTTGAATCAGAATCCAAATAAGGCTCACATATCACATTTGGTTGATGCGTGCCCTGAGGTTCTTTTAATCTGTGAATCTTCATCCTTTTGTATTGGCCCTTGCCACTTACTGACTGCAGATCCTCCAGTCGGTTTTATAGAATTCTCCACCGTCTGAACTCTGTGCCTGCCCGTGCCCTGAGTCATTTACCAGGTTCCTCTGTCACCTGTGCTTCTTACAGTCCTGCGCTCAGTCAGGCTGGTTTCCTCATGAGTCACAGAAGAGTCAAGCATCTTGAGTTGGTCATGAATGAAGGTTTACGTCAGAGGGTCATAAGGGAAATATCAACTCAATACCTGGGGAACAGGGTGTTAATGGAGAGGTGATGCCAATCTCCCTCCATAAACTCAGAAGGTTACAGAGGTCACTTGCTTTATAAACCAGCACACATTCTGAGAACTCACAGTCAAAAATCGTTCCTCAAAGTGTTCAATAGCTAAGATTTGGAAACAGCCTAAGTGCCCACTGGCAGATGAGTGGACTGAAAAACTGTGGTACATCCTCACAATGGAATACTATGCAGATGTAAAAAAGAAAGAACTCTTGCCATTTGCAACAGTATGGATGGACCTGGAGGGCATTATGCTAAACAAATTCAGTCAGAGAAAGATAAATATCACATGATCTCACTCATGTGGAATCTAATGAACCAAATAAACTGATCAACAAAAATAGACCCAGAGTCACAGAAGCATGAATAGACTGTTGAACCTCAGAAGGAAGGTAGGGGAGGAGAGAGTGGAAGAGACCAACCAATGAACTTGTATGCATATATTCCTAACCCATGGGCACAGACACTGGGGTGAGAAGGGCCCGAGGTGGGGGGCGAGGACAGGAAGGGGGATAATGGGACATATGTAATAATTTCAACAATAAATATTTTTCAAAAATTTTCTAAATTTTTTTTTAAATGAGCAAAGTAATATCACATTTCTTGTACACCTGCATTTGTGCAATGAACCAGTGTCCCTGTAAGCAAAGCTGGGTTACACACAAGAAACCTGTTGCCCTAACCGGTTTGGCTCTGTGGATAGAGTGTCAGCTTGTGAACTGAAGGGTCCCAGGTTGATTCCGGTCGAGGGCATGTACCTCGATTGTGGGCACGTCCCCAGTAGGAGGTGTGCAGGAGGCAGCTGATCGATGTTTCTAACTCTCTATCCCTCTCCCTTCCTCTCTGTAAAAAATCAATAAAATATATTTAGAAAAAAGAACCTCCTGTTTGTGCCTCGGTGCATGCAAGAGGTCATGGGTTCGATTCCAATGTATTAATGTATGTCATTAATGCCTAGAATAGGGACCCATGGGCTGTGACCCTAAATACAGGCTGTTCCCCCAAAATGTACACACACTGTAACAACTGAGAGCTCAGTTATGAAAATGCAATGCACCTAATAAACACTCTTTATAATTGTTCAAAGTGTGTGTCTCCATTGGGGGGACTCTCTACTTAGTGATCTGACCTTCCTTCTGAAAAGCTGCTCTGGGCTTCATTTCCCAAATGGTCCCCGTGTTTGGAAACAGGGCTCGTTGTCAGTGTCCAGTGGAGAAGAAATGACTACGTGCTTGTCCCCCCACATCTGTCCTCTCACTTGATCTCCTTCATAAGCCTGTGAGCTGGACTGCAATGAAGCCTATTTGTAACTCCTCACACTTCACACTTTGAAACTGTTAGTGGAACCTGAATCTGTCCAATTTCAAAACTGGTTCCCTTGGTAACACGCAAGGCTTCTCTCGGGGGAAAGCAGAGATGGTTTTTTGATGGCAGCAGAGCAAATAGGCTAGATCTTTAGGGATATTTTGAGAGGGATCAGGTTTATGATGTAGGTTTATAGATCTCAACAATGTGGAGGCCTGAGATAGCAGTAACCGTCTTAATAACTTCATTGGGCCTCTGGGATCTGAGACTTAACTCAAGTTCCACGCAACAGAACCTAAAATAAAGAGGTTTTCTTCTAGCATCATTATATATATTTTGGCCTACAAAGAAGAGTGTGTGCCTAAGAGAGGTTTGAAAATATTTAATGTTTTATTCCCTAAGGCAGTGATTTTTCTCTAGTTATTTTTTTTTGAAATGGATGTTGTTTGCCTTGCCAGCGTGGCTCAGTGGTTGAGCATCAACCTGTGAACCAAGAGGTCATGGTTTGATTCCAAGTCAACGGTACCTGCCCAGATTGTGGCCTCGATCCAAGATGGGGGCGTGTAGGAGGCAGCCGATCAATGATTCTCTGTCATCATTGATGTTTCTATCTCTCTCCCCCTCTTCCTTGCTCTCTGAAATAAAAAATATATATATTTTTAAAAAGAAATGGATGTTGTTTGAGGAATGTCATATTATTATTTTTTATTTTGGTGCTTACAAACAAATACATGACTCTTTCCCAGCAAGTTCAGCTTTTCATTTGTGACAAATTGAAAGACCCGGATGGCTGAGAGTGGAGGGTTTACTCTCCCTTCCCTTTGGTGAAGGAGGCATTAGGTCTGAAATTGTCTCAGCGACAAGTTCCTCTCCTCCCTGATCTGTCCGAGAGCTGCTGCGGGAGCCGCCAATGACAGAGGCTGCAAAGAGGAAGGTGATCTCAGCCATGGGATCAAACCGTCTTAACCAATAGACGCACTGAACACGTTTCTCCGATAGACTTTTCGTGTTTAAACTGGGGCCAAAGTGGCTTAAAAAATGACACACAGTGAAATGGCATCAAGTCATCCAATTATTTTGTCACTAGAAGTGAATTTTTAAACCTCTTTCTCTTGTTTTAGGACAAGAAAGAAGCAAACAGCCTGACTCTTGATTTCTTTCAAATTGTGTTGTTTACAGAAGAACCCCCTTTATGTAGTAATGTCATGGTCAGCTCCGCTGAACGTTGGTCAAACCAACGTCTGAATGTCCCTGCATAGACTTTCACTTCCTGGAAGGCATGCTGCTGACCTACTATGTGGCAGCTTCTGTGCCACGCCTGTGAAGATGCTGCCTATTTCAGGAATTATTAAATAACACTAATAAGATCTTTAAAATGTACTCAGTAGGGTTTTGTTTTTTAACAAGAGTTTATTCACTTATATGGATCTAGTGATGCCAACTTTGTGGTATTGAAGTAAGAGTTAAAACCTACTGTGACACAAGCTGCCTAGCAATCCTAATTCCTATCGCTCAGGAAGTACTGGTTCCATTTCTGTCCCATGATGCCACTCTCAGAGCTCATAGTTCCTGTTTTAAATGTGGGAGGGGCGTCTGGGAGGTGGCAAGTCCTCAGACTAGTGTGGCTCCACAGGAAGGAAGGCATGAAGCATTCCGTGACCCCTGAGGTGGGAACAAGGTCTTATGACCACGTGGAACAGCTTGGAAAATCTGGGTGAATGTATGTTACTAAGCAACACCAGTGAGTACATTTACACATTCCACGTGGGAACGAAAATTACCTTGTTTCCTAACGGTTGTTAAATAATTAGGGGTGCTATGTTTTACATAAATGTTTTCTTTAATCAGTCACGGTAGCGGCATCTCTGAGAACATTTTTGTGAAATGCTAGCTATAAGCTATTTCACAACTTTCAGGAAACCAGGGGAAAAAGACCTAACAGAAAAGCAAACTGTATTTGAAACTGAAAGAATGTATTTTGGGTCAACTGTTAGTGCAGATGGATAAAAGCTTTCTTCAAGGTGTACTCATTAAATCCTCGTGCCGTCCTCCTGCCGGGAGCACCAACAATACCCGGGATGCCGAGGCTTGGCCCTTGCAGCGCCATGCGTGTTCTGTGCTAATCTAGGCTTATCTCCGCATTCCACGGTTTCCTGCTCGTGGAACTGAGCTGAAATCAATTCAATGGAATGAGGAAAGAATCCAAGCGGTTCCCCAGTGGCAGCCACTCTGGAGTCTTCAAGTTCAGGCACTAATTTTTAAAATATCCTCCTTGTTTTTCAAAGTGCCAGTTAAGAACTGCAATAGTACCTTGCTTTATTTTGCTTTTAAATTCTGAGTCCAGAGATCCTCTAGACACACGAGGAATCAGAATGCCCAGCCATCCACCTTTAACAAGCTCCCTGAGGTGTCATTGGCACAGGGAAGTCTGAGAACCATCTCAGCATATCTTTTAGACTCCACTCCATGACGATGGCCATTGTGCAAGGTCAAATCATGATGAAGGTCAAATCATGCGTTCATTATATATTCATACGAGTGTGTGGCTTCTTTTTTCATATATTAACAGTGCCTTTTACAGAAGTAATTTTTTAAAATTAAAAACCCAACGTGTCAGTTTTTTCTCCCCCCATGGATTGTGCTTTTGGTGTCATGTGTCAGAAATCATTGCAAACCCAAGGTCATCTAAGATCCTACACTATCTTCTAGGAGTTTCATAGTTTTGCATCTTACATAGTTTATGGTCCACTTTTGAATTAACTTTGTGAAAGAAGTAGTTCTGGGTCTAGATACTTTCTCGGCATGTGGATGTCCAGTTGTCTCGGCATTATTTGTTGAAATGACTATTTGCTCCATTGGACTGACTTTCCTGCTTGCCACAGATCAGGGGACCACACATGTGTGGTGCTATTCTGGGCTTTCCAGTTTGCTCCTGATCTATTGGTCGACTTTTCAGGACACTGTCTTAATTACTATAGCTTTATAGTATGCCCCAAAGTCAAGTAGTGTCGATTTTAGATTTTGTTCTTCAATATTGGGTTGGCTAGTCTTGGTTTTTGGCTCTCCATATATTTTTGAATTATTTTGTTAATATCTACAAAATATGTTGTTTAAATTTTTTTATTTGATTATTATTACACTAAAGGCCCAATGCATGAAATTTGTGCAAGGGGCTCGGCCCTCGCAGCCACAGTGGCTGGGCTTGGCCCTTACAGCCCGGCTTTGTCTGGAAGGTTGTTCAGCTGTCTGGTCTAATTAGCATATCACACTTTTATTATTATAGACTAGGGGCCCGGTGCACAAAAATTTGTGCACTCAGGGGGATCCCTCAGCCTGGCCTGTACCCTCTCGCAGTCTGGGACCCCTTGGGGAATGTCCACCTGCTGGCATGCCTGGCCAGCCGGGATGAGGGGCTGAGGGCTGTTTTTAGGCTGGCCACATTCCCTTTGGGGTTTGGGTCCCTACTGTGGTTCCTGGTCAGCCTGGGTGAGGGGCTGAGGGCCGTTTTTAGGCTGGCCACAGCCCCTACAGGGTTTGGGTCCCTACTGGGGTGCCTGGCCAGCCTGGGTGAGGGGCTGAGGGCTGTTTGCAGGCTGGCCACAGCTCCCATTGACCTAAGGTCCCAATGAGGCTGACTGGAAGCAGCTTTCTGGGATTTATTTATCTTCTATAATTGAAACTTTGTTGCCTTGAGCAGAGACCACAGCAGGGCTAGGCTGACAGTTTCCTCCATCACTGGCCTCCTGCTTGCTCTAGCTCCCTGGCTGCTGGCTGCCATATTGGCTGTGTTAATTTGCATATTGTCGCTCTGACTGACTGGTGGCTTATGTGTGATGGAGTGAGGGTTAATTTGCATATTACTCTTTTATTAGATTAGATTACCTCTGTAGATTGTTTATAAGAATTGCTATCTTGAAAAAACTCTTGGTATTCTACATTTATTTGTGTTATACATTTCATACAACTAAAATATAAATTTTTATAAAGATAGAGTTTTTAAATAAAAATTCTCCATTAAAAATTAACTTTGATTATTGCTATGTCTCTAAACAGAGCTTGGGATATAAGGTGCTTAACACCTGTGGGCTGAAGGGCTATCTCTGGTTTATATTCTAGCAGTGTGTGTGTGTGTGTGTGTGTGTGACCCTCACTGCTGAGTCCCACCTTTATTATGGGCTAGGCTCTGTCTTCTGTCAGCCTGTTTCTTCATATCCTGCTCACTAATCAATATGAATTGCTATATGTTGAGCAAACAACTTTAGAAAGTAATGAGCTAAAATATCCTGGAATGAAACAAAGCTGGCATTTTAAAATGTCAATATCAATAATCTATTGCTAAGAGGGGATGCCCATTCACAATGCAATGCCAGAATGACCCCCAGTGTTCTGTAGACGATTTGGAGATGAGAGTCCTCACATATTCTTAACATCACCTGATTTTCCAGAGGCTTCCAAGATGGCCTCTCTATGAGCATTCTCATGCCCACACCATTGTTCATTGTTTTTGTCCAAGACTCTGCCATCACACTGTCCTCCTCTCTAACAGCCTCTCCTTACATGTGACCGCAATTGCCTCAGGAAGCCCAAGCGTAGTTATAACCTTAATTTGTGAAAGTGCACTTGAGCCCCCATTACCCATTGTGCTTAACAGCTTAACTTCCTTTCAGTAGCATCTCAAGTACTCGGTTATTGATTAGATCTGGGCAGGCCCGTCCCGGGTCTTCCCTCTCCTATTCTGTGCCTGTGCTTTGCACATTCTCTTGGTGTCTCTCTCAACACATAGGTGGAGAAATATACTGAATGTCCCTCTGCCTGATTAGCTGAAAACGAAATGGACTGATTTTGTCTCGGCACGGAGGGCCTTCTGTATTCCAGGATAAACAGATGCAATATTTGCAGCAAAAGCAACATCAATGGCCTCAAATGAAATTATTATGACCAGCCCATCCTTTCCCTGGCATGTTCCAACCTCACCCTCACTAACCTCTCCATGACGCAAGGCGGAGGGGGGCCATGCATGCCCTTTGAAGATGTCACCGGTGCCAGTCCCTGTGAAGGTCAAAGCCACAGCACTTCAGCCTGTTGCTAGTACTGATGGAATGTTGGTGTCACTTATTACAAACCTGTGTTTACAATATCCAGAAACTGACTTTACATGCAACCTCAGGGAAGGTGTTTTTCTCCACTCCAAAATATATTTTTATTGACTTCAGAGAGGAAGGGAGAGGGAGAGAAGATAGAAACATCAACTATGAGAGAGAATCATTGATTGGCTGCCTCCAGCATGCTCCCTACTGGGGATCAAGCCCACAACTTGGGCATGTGCCCTGACTGAATCAAACCATGACCTCCTGGTTCATAGGTCGATTGTCAACCACTGAGCAACACCAGCCAGACTTAAGTAAGGCTTTCCCATTCTTCTACAAGACTGTAACGTAAACCTCACACTGTCTTCTTTTCCCTAGGAATGAGCTTCCCATTCTCAGACTATGTAGGCAACAGCCACTTTGTGGCCCCGCTTCATCCCATCCCCTCCTGGAGGACAAGGAAAGCTCCCCAGGGGTGGGCTAAGGGTCAGTGACCCTTGTTTTCACTGTCTGGTCAGCAGAACAAGGCCCTCTCCCAAAGTATCCACTTCTCAAATCTGCCTAACCCTTGCATATGCCGCCTTACACAGATGTGCTTACACACTGACCCTCAAAGACTAATGTGATGGAGGACTAGATAAGCAGATGCAGACATGTACAATGGAATGCTACTTGGCCAAGAGGAGATGAAATACTGCAACAACATGGACAGACCTTGAGATTATCACACTAAGTGAAATAAGTCAGACAGAAAAAGCTAAAGTGCTATATGATTTCACTCATTTGTGGGATGTAAACTGAAACTCATAGACACTGACAACAAGATGGTGGTTACTGGAGGGAAGAGAGTGGGGTAGGAAAAGGTAAAAGGGGCCTAATATATGGTGACAGAAGATTAGACTTTGGGTGGTGGACGTACAATGCAATATACAGGTTATGTATCATGAGAATGTACACTTGAAACCTATAGGATCTTATTAACCAATGACACCCAGTACATTTAATTAAAAGTATACTAATCTGGAGGTGGTGAGGTTATCCAAATGGACCCAATCTAATCATGCAAATCTTTAAAAGCTGAGAATTTTCCCAGCTGCAGTGAGAGTGAGAGAGAGAGAGAGAGAGAGAGAGAGAGAGAGAGAGCGAGAGAGCGAGAGAGCACAAGCGCGCATGCGCTTCGGCCTGGGAGGAGGGTGAGGAGTCCTGGCATGGAGACCTAGTGAGGAGATATTCTGATTTACACTGCAATCTCCCTCTCAGGGGTGTTTTATGAAATAGTTACCAGGTGGGGAGCCGCGATCACATGGCAGCGCCTTTAAAGCATGTAGCTATAAAGTTGAAATGTAGCGACAGGTGGACTTTGCAAAATCATTTTTATGTCTCAGGATGCACTGGGGAAGCAGAACAGCTTACTCAGAGCGAGAAGAAGCCGTTCTGGAAGAAGCGGAGGCTCCCCGCAGCACAGCACGGGTGGCCGAGGGGTGGAACACATTCTCCTGGAAGGAGAGAGGGAAAGAGAGAGCGCCTGCGTTCAGAACAGGTCAGGAGCCTCAGGTTGTTTACTGCCCCCTTTTGAAATGTGCAGCTTGAAATACAGGACACAAGAAGTAAATTCTGCTTGGTATTACTTTCTAAAGCTGGAAAACAGTCATGATATAAGAAGCTGATAACTTTAAGAAATCCAGTGATGAAAGCATAAATTAGCATGGGGAGTGTTTGGTCTAAAGCAGGCGTCCTCAAACGAAGGCCCGTGGCCACCTGCGGGTGTTTTTGCCGCCACTGCCTGTCCTGCTTAAAATAAGATATGTGCAGTGTGCATAGGAATTTGTTCATAGTTTTTTTTAACTATAGTCCGGCCCTCCAACGGTCTGAGGGACAGTGAACTGGCCCCCTGTTTAAAAAGTTTGAGGACCCCTGGTCTAAAGGATTACCTACAAGTCAGAATGCAATTAGCTCTGACAATTTCAGGGACATGTTTGTTGGGTAAATCAAGGGAAATTAATTGAACCAGAATTAATCCATCTATACTCCCTCCATCTCAGGGATTATTGCATGTGTCCTGTGCATTGTAATTACCCAGCTATCCCTGTCTCCTCCAGAATGTGGGAGACAGGAGAACCCTGAAACCATCCTACAGAGCCTCGATGTTTATCCTCACTTAACACAGCTGTTGAATAAGTAAATTGCTCAGTCCAGCAAAATTAGGCCGGATTATCACAAGATACCAAGACTGATGGTAGTTTCTTTCTTGATTCAAGCTGGTTAAGCTGAGACTGTTGTCACATGCATTACACATTCTGATATCTCAACAAAAGCTCATACATTTGATTGTATTTTTGCTCATTTTTAATTCTCAATTGTGCTGCATTTCAGAACCCTTTTGACTCTCTTCCCACTGATGGGATTTCTTCCCGGTGGATGTGGGGGCACTGGCATGTGGATGACTGGCTGCTTTCCTGGCTCCATTCTCACCCTCAACCTGTGGTCAGAAAGGTCCACTCGGATTAACATTTCCTTCCTCCTCCAAAGCCAGATGCTCAACATGCCACCCAAAGAGTGAACTCTTGGCTGATACCAAAAACTGTGAGATCAGAGTTTATAGGGTGAAAGTCAAGGGAAGACAAACAATATGAGCAAAACCTACAAAACGCTCTGCATTGGGGATAATTCTGATTTTAACACGTCTGATGTTACCCATGTCACCGGGTAGCATCAGATGATGTCACTCTAGTTTATCCAGATGTTAAACTGCAGAGTAACAGTGATGCCATTGCAGCATTACCCTGGCGAAGGCTGCCTTCCCAGCCTCTGCCTCGCCTTTACTATTCCCTCCCCTGACTCTCCCAGCACAACTACGGACACAGCATCTGTGGGCAGAGTTAGTGAAACACAGTCTGCTAATGCTCTGAAGGTTCTGTTTCTTCTGTCTTCCTGTCTGCAATGTTCTTCCATATCTTACTTTTCTACACGGAATCTTCCTCAACCCTCCAGGCTCCCTGTCAGGGCATCTCTTCTGCAGGTATTCACTGTTGTCCCTGGTGAGTCAGTCATGCTCACCTGTGATCCATAGCACATCGAGTAAGTTTCTCATCATCAGGATTATATCTCCCTGACAGTGGGCCTCACCTCGTGACCCCCTCTGCATCTCCATCCTGCTCTACGGCTTGGCACCAATAGGAAGGTTGGAAGTGCTTCTGGAGGGTGTTGACATGTAATCAGATGGAATTTCGATGAGCTGCACTGAAGTGTGTGAAACTATCTGGAATCTGTAAGCTTAAATCTCTGAAGACTTTTTATTTCTTTAACAAGTGAATCCAGACTTAATTGGAGGCAACCATTTAATCACCATTAACAGTAGGCCTCTAACGTAGACTGATGACACTTTTAAATTTCTGTAATAATTCTCTTCCCTAGTTACTACATTGGAAATACTTGTTTTCCCTCTAGGGTTAGTTTAAGATGACGAGGGCATGGGGGGCAGTTTAGAGGCCCAGGTCCTTCTCCAGTGGTCAGTGTTGCATTCCTTTGTTGTGTTATTTGAAGCCGTATACCTTTCGAATGTCATTCACATACTTAGAGGATGTCCACAGAGAAAACTCCAGCATCAAAGACCATTTCTCATCTGTCTTCCCAGTCTTAAAGGTTCTGTGCACACAGGGCTTGTCTCTTGAAAGGAACAGAGAGGGAGCTGTGGAGTGACATTTCCTGTGAGCTCCTACCTCTCAAACTCTTCCTTGGAGTTTACGAACAGGCAGGACCATGAGTCTCCTTCAGAGCCCCCTGCTCAGGCTTTCAGACACGCCTAGACTCGATCCACGCAGGAAGCAGGTGTCAATTACTGACCCAAGGATTTGTGAGCTCATCCCTGGGCTGAAGGAGAAACTTCAAGTCTGGAAGGAAGCTTGCATTTCAACCTGAAGTAGCTTCGTGGATTTATAGAATGAGCCGAAATAAACTCATGACGAAAAGCATTATGGGGAGATATACAGCAATAATGAGCAATCTCAAGGAGATGGTGAGTGAAAGAGTTGAGACTCGACAGATACACAAAAGAACAGGATTGTGGGGAAGAACAGGACTTGGTTGGAATGTCTATGAGGAGGATTCTCTGAAAGGTTGGGGGCCCCTGGGGGGACCTTGCCAAAGGTGGCAGCCCCTACCTTGACTTTTCGAAACAAGCCCGATTCTCCCGGGTATTTTACTAGAATCTTTATGTTTATATTTCAAAATGTCTTTGCTCAAAGGATGCCTGTGCTTTCTTAAGGATGCTTACCTTGCCGATAGTATCTAATAGTTAATTTTAATTCAAGCTGTTATAAAAGCCAAAAGAGGCAGGCGAATAGGGCCACTTGATGGCGATAGCCAAGTAGTCCCTTACCCTCTCTTTCACAGAAACGTGTGTCAGAATAAACATTCATCCATCCCTCAACAAAGTGGTGCCCCATATGAGGACCAAAGAACACAACAAAATGCGATGGAACACTCAAAAACGAAGAGTAAGAAAAGGAAAGTGTGCGCAGTAAGTCATTGGAGGCTGCTTGGGATTTCCAAGTTGGAGGGAATTGTTTCTCAGATAAGGAATTCACTGTCTCTGCTACACTACTTAAGAATGTAAGTATGTTTTCCATTGGAAAAATAAACCTATTTCTGAAAGGGGAAAAAAAGCTTTTTCCTGTATTTGCCTAGGAAGCAAAGGTTTTATAAACACTATTAAAATAATTGTTATGTTAATCAGAAAGTTGATTACTTTAAATAGATTACTTAATACTGTTTAATAATAATAATCCTATATAATAAAAGGATACTATGCAAATTGACCCTAACAGGAGAGCGACTGGGAATGACTGGTCACTATGACACACACTGACCACCAGGGGACAGACGTTCAATGTAGGAGCTGCCCCTGGTGGTCAGTGCACTCCCACGGGGGGAGCTCTGCTTAGCTACAAGCCAGGCTGAAGGATGCCATACAGCAGTGGTGGTGGAAGCCTCTCCTGCCTCCTTATCAGCACTAAGGATTCCAACTGCAGCTTAGACCTGCTCCCTGCTGGCAAGTGGACATCCTCTGAGGGCTCCTGGGCTGCCAGAAGGATGTCTGACTGCCAGCTTAGGCCCGATCACCTGGGGAGCGGGCCTAAGCCAGCAGGTGGATATCCCCTGAGGGGTCCCAGATTGCAAGAGAGACCCCCCTGAGTGCACAAATTTTCGTGCACTGGGCCTCTAGTATATAATAATATAATATATTTGACTACCTTCCCAGGGTTTGAATTTTAAAATTTACTTTCTTTCCTTATGAAGGAAAATTTTATACTTAAGGTATATGGGAAGCATCCTTGTCAAATAAGGAAATGGTAATTACATCCTACTAGAGGCCCAGTGTACAAATTCATGCACCAGTGGGGTCCCTTGGCCTGGCCTATAGGATCAGGCCAAAACTGGCTCTCCGACATCCCCTGAGGGGTCTCAGATTGCAAGAGGGTGCAGGCCAGGCCGAGGGACCCCACCGATGCATGATCAGGGCCAAGGAGGGATTGTGGGAGGGCTCCAGGGCATGTCTGGCCCATCTCACTCAGTCCAATCAGCTGGACCCCAGCAGCAAACTAACCTACCAGTCAGAGCATCTGCCCCCTGGTGGTCAGTGCACATCATAGTGAGTGGTTGAGTGGCCTTAGCAAATCATTACCATATTATGCTTTGATTGGTTGAACGGAAGACCAACAACTGGACACTTAGCATATTAGGCTTTTATTATATAGGATTCATATATGTATATGAAGTAGATTCTAATATATTTCCATTTATAACTAATTTTTATGTTACAATATTGTGAGATATTATATTTTACAGAAAGGACAAGATTCTAAGTCATTTATATTACTCTATAAAGTATCATAGAAATACTAGCAAGAAAAATCAGGAGAAAAATAATTTAATTATAAGACTAAATGAACTAAAAATAATTATGGTTTTGGTAATTACTATTCTCATGGCAATGTGTTTGCATGAATCCAATAAGAATCTGATTTCTTCATAATAGGACATAAGTCAGTTTCCAACTGTAGTTTTATTAACCAAAACTTTACAGAATATCATGTCTGAAAGAGACATGCCAGGACTCTGGATGTCACCAGAAAGCTCTAAGGAATGAAGATTGACTTTGAAGTCCATAAACCCCTTGGATAAATAGCCTGGTACCTTGCTTGGTCAAGTGGTTCATGGCAATCTTTCCAGGTAAGGAACGAAAGTTGCTTTCCTGAGAGATGGCATGAAAGAAACTCAAGACACCTGTAGGGATCTCAACTTGAGGAATGCACCCCAAGTCTGTAGGTATTGCAGGCAAAGCCTGATGGTAACTGTGTGGCTTAGCTTCTTTGCTCTAGAAGCAAACTTTCTCATGAGATTCCAGCAAAGCATATTTCTTAATAGCTTATATGATCAATTGTTATTCTTGTTGTGTTCATACAAACAAGCAGGCCAAATTATAACTAGACTTAATACAGTAAGTGAATTAGTCTTTAATAAAAATGAAAGTAATTTTAGGGAAAAATGGTTTTAAGAGGAAATTACTAGAAACTGTTTTAACTTTTACCCAATAATTCTAAATATTATAACATAGTTTGTCTCTACCAGATTACAAGACCTCCTCACAGCTAGGGAATACCACCTCTAGGCACCATGGCCACCTCCTTCTGTGCCCAGGCCTCATCATCCCTCTGACAGAGAGCAAGGATCTCTTGGCTCTGAGAGAAACCTCTGACCTGCCTCAGCAGGAAGTAATTACAGAAGAAACTGGTGTCCCCTTTCCCTGAAATAATTCAGAGCCAAGATCCTTGAGGGAGATGTAGTAGGCAGTTAGACAGATAAGAGCAGAGCAAGAACAACAGGCCAACTAGAGGAGAGATAGACTCTGAGACATACCTCTCACCACTCCAACTGCTCTGAGGCTAGGAATAGAGAAACCTGTATAAACTTAACCTTTAACTGTAACTAATTAGAAAGAATTTATAGTTTTCATGTAGTAGAAGGCATAGAAATAAAGAAAAAAGAAAATGAAGTAGACAAAATGAAAGGTATGTATAAGTTAAAAAAGGGTATATATAAATTACAGAAAATAGATGTAAATTACAGAAGATATATATAAATTACAAAGAGTCTATACAAGTAAAGAAGAACTAGAGTTAAGGAAATAAAAATTATGAGAAGAAATATAAAGGAAAAAATATAACAGAAAGAAAGGAAATTAGAATAAAAATACTTAAGAAAAACTATAAACATTATAAGAATATTTATAAAGAGAAATCTTAAAAGGAATTATAAGTATTCTAATATAATAAAAGAGTAATATGCAGATTAACCCTCACTCCATTATGCTCACAAGCCATGCCCACCAGCCACGCCTACCAGCCAATCAGAAGAAAATATGCAAATTAACTCAACTAAGATGGCAGCGGCCACAGATCTGGAGTTGCCCCGGGCAATGAAGGAAGCCAGGGCCCTGTAGGCCCTGAGCTCTACTCAAGGCTACAAAGTTTCAATTATAGAAGATAAACAAACCCCAGATACCTGCCGGGCTGGGACCTTGGGTTGCCAGGGGCAACCTAGGCTTCGAGCGGGGGACGAAGGCAACAAAGTTTCAATTATAGAAGTTAAATAACTCCCAGATAGCTGCTTCCAGCCAGGCACCCCAGTAGGGACCCGAACCCTGAAGGGACTGTGGGCAGCCTGAAATGGCCAGGCTGGCTAGGCACGCCAGCAGGTGGACATCTCCCGAGGTGACCTGTACAGCAAGAGGGCACAGCCAGGCTGAGGGACCCCCCTGAGTGCACAAATTTTGTGCACTGGGCCTCTAGTACTGAATAATCTAATAAATAGAACACCTAAATTAATCTAAAAAGTAATCATAGTATTTTAAATCTTAGAACACACATACTTATATAAATAAGGGGTTAAGTTTCTCATGTGAATAGGAGATTAAGTTTTTCTTAAAGTTTTCTTTTCAGGGCCTATATAAAGTAATTAGCTATGAATCCAGCAAGCAGAACCAATAAACAAGATTAGACCAACCCACCAGGAGTCAACATCATCTCATCAACATCATCTCATCTACAGACCCCAGGCCTGCAACATAGCCTTTTCCCCTTTATAATCCTGTCCCCTACACCTTGCTAGAAGGCAGGAGTTAATGCTTATAAACACCCAATCTTCTTAATTAGACTAACCATTGCTGTCATTGTAATTCTCTGTTTTCTTAGTCTACAAAATCAGAACTCGAGCAGTGAACACACTTCGGGGACCTTGACATTCAAAAAAAAAAAAGGGAGGATATGTAGGGAAGCTCGGGTCTTGATTGGAATGTCTATGAGGATGATTCTCTGAAAGGTTGGGGGCCTTTGGGGGCACCTTGCCTAAGGCAGCAGCCCCTACCTTGACTTTTCCAAACAAGTCCAATCCTCTGGGTATTTTACTAGAACCTTTATGTTTAGATTTCAAAACGTCCTTGCTCTAAGGACGCCTGAGCTTTCTAAAGAATGCTTAACCTGCCGATTGTATCTAATAGTTAATTTTAGTTCAAGCTGTTGTTGTAATTAAAGCCAAAGGAGGCAGGTGAACAGGGCTACTTGATGGCGATAGCCAAGAAGTAAGTCCCTTAGCCCTCTCTTTCACAGAAATGTGTGTCAGAATAATCATTCATCCGTCGTTCAGGATCTGGTGGTCAGCCTGGCACAGGATGAGGGACCTGGGCATGTTGCAAGCAAGGGCCTAGTGGAAGGTCAGAGGATAAAAATCATGACACTTGACAAAGAGAAATGGACACACAACCATAAAGTCAACAGACATAACAAAAATGCTAGTTGGAGGGGAACTTATAGCATGTGAGTGCAAGGGTCTGAATTCCTGGTCAAGCCAAGACCACAAATGCAAGTATCTTTCCATGCGTTTTCTAAATGATTTTGAATCAGGAGCAAACAGAGCTTGCCACTGAGTGTACAAGGATTCCCTAGTATTTTATCTACCCCTCATTCAAACAGTCATCAATAAATATGCATGAAGCTGCCACAAAGCACATTACCTGAGTGAAGGATTTTCAAAGGATTTCAAAACACTGTTCTTATTCTTAAAAATATTAAAATCCAAAAAAGACAAGGGTTATACATAAACATATGTGCATTTTAGCAACAATCATTTACAATCCCGGATTTGAAAGGCACCTTCAGGGTCATTTAAACCAAAGTAATTTTCAAACTATATAGCCATAGAAACAGATTTACAGATACAGAGAAAGGACTGACCGCTGTCAGAGGGGAGGAAAGGGTGGGAACCTGGGTGAAAAGGTGAAGAGATTAAGCAAAGAACATAAAACCCTCATAGACACAGACAATATTATGGTAATAATCAGAGGGAAAGGGGGTGGGAGGAGGTTGAGAAGGATAAAGGGTGAATAAATGGTGATGGAAGGAGACTTGGAGTGATGACCACACAATACAATATATGGCTGATGTATTATAGAATCGTACCCCTGAAATCTATATAATTTTTTAAAAATATATTTTATTGATTTTTTACAGAGAGGAAGGGAGAGGGACAGAGAGTGAGAAACATCGATGAGAGAGAAACATCGATCAGCTGCCTCCTGCACACCCCCTACTGTGGATGTGCCTGCAACCAAGGTACATGCCCTTGACCAGAATTGAACCTGGGACCTTTCAGTCCCCAGGCCAATGCTCTACCCACTGAGCCAAACCGGTTAGGGCTGAAATCTATATAATTTTATTAACAAATGTCACTCCAATAAATTTAATAAGAATAAAAAATAACCACAAGAAAGCAAAACATGTGGCCAATAATGCACTCAAATCGGGGGTAGGGAAGAATGGACTGTGCCCCCAGTGATTGTTTTTGATGTGGTCCTTCGGGTGTGTATTTGTGCGTTTTGTCAACAATCCATCCTGTAATTTCTATGAAAGTGAGGACACTGGTTAATTCCAAGCAGATAATAACCTTGATCAGAAAAAAACAGAATGTGATTTTTAAAAAATCACTAGTGAGGGAAATTCCATGATCAGACCTGACATCATCTTTGCTGCTGTTGTCTGTTTCTTTGGAAACCGAAAGAGCCCATGCTCCCTGCACGTTTCAGCGGATACAGTGTCTCCTACCACCTGTCCTGAGCATCCTCATTTATTCACACGGAGAGCAAGCAAACAGCTTAACTCTACAGATTAACATTTTAAACAGTAATTTTTAAAAATATATTTGTATTGATTTCAGAGAGGAAGGGAGAGGGAGAGATAGAAACATCAATGAGAGAGAATCATTGATCGGCTGCCTCCTGCACACCCCCACACTAAGGAGTGAGCCTGCAACTCAGATATTGCCCTGACTGGGAATTGAACCCTGACCTCCTGGTTCAAAGGGTGCTGCTCAACCACTGAGCCATGCCGGTTGGGCAGGGATAATTTTATTGTGCTATTTGCTCCTAGTAAGTTGTTATAATTTGGATGCTCCCTTTATTTCCCATGCTACAGCAATAACCACATGCCTGTGCTGGCAAAGAGCAGAAGTGAAGACCAAGTGAAGATCTGACTGGACTGGGGCCCACAGACCAACAGTCAAATGCCCGGTAGCTGTTCTATAGAGACTCACATGGCTACAGAGTAACTGGCGGTGGGAGCGGGGAGAAACCGACACAAGCACTCATGGGCGGGGATCATGCAGGGGGCAGCTGTCAAGGTTGGCACAGACTGAAGGTCGAAGACTAGATCTGCATTGTTTGAGCAAGGGGTGCGCATGCAAAAGAGTTCATCACGCTGTCAGGTCAAGACTGTCTGGGCTTTCTGTGCCAGAAAGGAAGAAAGCAACGGAACCGGTCCCTGATCACACCGTCGGCTGCTGGGAAGCAGGCCGCCTGGGGCAGATGGCCAATCGCTGTGCCCTGGCACTCCCCCCGCACCAGTCAGGGATGACAATAGCAGTACTTGCCCATAGAGTCTAAACACCCATTGCCAGGTGCAGTGGGTCCTCGGGTGAAGGGAGACCCATTCCCTCGGTGACCTAACGCGATTTTCACCGGAAGTCGGAACCCACCGCCATCAGCACCTACGTCACTCCCGTGGGGCACACACACAGGGTAACGAAGGGAAATAGCAAAAATAATTTAAAAGAAAGATTACAATCCGTGACCTTTACTTGTGGTAAAGAAATAATAAAAAACATAAAGCACATATGTACATGCGTCGAAATGACGTAACTTTTTTTTTTAATAAATAAATCAGAGATGGCGAGGTAACTACGAAATGACATAACCCAAGGACTGTCTGTAATTTCACATTGTTTATATTTGGGGTTCCCTCAAGAAGTTCCACGGTTTTCTATGGATTTTTAAAAACTGCTCGTTGATATGCTCATATCAGCAAGACACTACGTTGGAAAGATGGTCAAGCCCTATTCTCTGCCAAGCCCCTGCCATCGGCGAGGTCGGGGACACTCAGCACTGTACCTGCCCCACAGAGTTTGCAAAGACTTCGTCAGCCAGTCCACACCAGCACTTATCACATTGCCATACAGATGTTAGCAACTACTACCGGCTAGAGAAATTCAATTGACGTTACATATTAATTTTCTTTAGCATCTTCTGATTTTTGGAGTTTATAAGGCATTTTCTCGAAGAAAGCAAGGGATGTTTGTGTAGCAATTCAAATGGACACAGATAAAAACACTAGACTCATAACATTTTGCAAATTTAATGGGAAGAGAGACATGAGTTTTCATAGAAATTTATGGGCTAATTTTTCCACAAAGGAGTTTAAATAAGTACAAACCTCCTGAATATTTATGAAAACCCAGCTTAAGTTTTTTATGTCTCTCATTATTAAACGATACATTAAATATTATAAAAACTCAATGAAAATATATAAATGGGTGCTTGGCAGTTCAGAAATATTTTTAAGTTGCAAAAGATACAAGTTATATAAAATTAGAAAACAAGACATTCAAAATTAACATCATAAAATAAAACTAGTCAAACTATTATAAACAAGTATTTTTATGTCCTGCATAATATGTCTGTAAACAGTTGAAGATGAAGAAAAACAGGCCATTTCTTCATTTGTGTTTCCATTTTGAATTTGATGGAGAGAACAGCATCTTTGTCCTCTGTGGAAGGTATTCTGAGTGGTAGGGAAAGTATTTGAGAAGGATTTTCATATTGAAGCAGAAAGAGAAATGGACTCAGATAGGAAGACATGCACTGCACGCCAAGGAAAACTCCAGCGAAACCAGAGCCATTCCATCCTGGGCTCAGGTCTGACAGCTCTGATGATGGACGGGTCCTTAGGAGAGTGCAGGCCACCCTCACGTAAGACACTTGGAGGACACATTCATCTTTGTAGTTCATTGAGGTCACTTATTTCTTCCCATTTGTGACTTCTTTTTCTTAAATGTGCTGCACGAGATGGACTGGTTGCCCAATTTATGGACTTGTCTCAACACGTGAATGTGGGCTGGATTAAGTGGGAAACTATTTGGCAACCTGGTAGAAGAGGGAAGTGGAAGACAGCAGGTACCCTTTGTTGAGTTTACTGCATGCTAACTGCCATCATAAAGACTCTGCGTGCTTTATTAACATCTTCCAATGTCATGGTGAAGGACATCTAAAAACAGATGGGGAGCCCAGCCTGAGAAGGCCATTGACACACACAGTATCTGGCTTGGGAGGAGGGTCAGCACAGACCCTCTAAGAGTTCATTCTCTGAGGCTCACTTGGAGTCAGAAAGGAAGAAGCTTCCAGAAAGTGGATCTCTCATGGATTTATGGAGAATTTTGTCTTGATATATTTGTCTAGATATTGTCTGGATATATTTGTGCATACTCACTCATGTATAATGTGTGTTCTCATGCCCACTAATGACAACAACAGCTTGTGCTATGCAAGTAACAAAAGAATTTGTGATTTTCCCCAGATCACAGGGCCGACCAAATGGTGTACTTCCTTGACATGTAAGGGCCGATTCATCTCTCCTGTCCTCTCTGTACCTGGAGCCACGTGACACCACCTGTCACAGAAGCTGACTTCCTGGCCTGCTTGCTGCTCTTCTCAGCAAGGGCGTGTGAGTCCTCTGAGCTTTTCAAAATGGAAACTATGGGTGGAAAACCCACAACTGAGGTCTAAGAAGCCTTCATTCCCTTCACAGTGCAGCTCTCCAACAATACGTTGCTGAGGAACCATAGAGCACTGTCATGATAATCTTAACTTAGTGAGTGGACATGACCTTCTGCCACAGAATCAGGGTTCCTTTTGGAAAGACTTTTCATGCTGCTGCCTGATGAGAACTCATGAGCTGACTTGGAGACCCAGGCTTCACTCAGCTTCAGGATGTGCACCCTTCCTCTGTCTGAATGCTGAGCTCGTCAACTGATTATCTAAGTTGTCTAACCCAGAAGTAGTTGTTAGGAAATCACCTCTGAAAGACAGTGATGACTTCAAAATACTGAAGGACCACCAAAGACCTGAAAAAAGTGCCTGTGTTCTTTTATCAAATCTGAGAAAAGCACAAAGTAACAACTGTTTAATGTGGGAGGAGACAGTTTATGAAGATAATTGATGTCCCCAAACTGGGGATGATCAATGAGAAGCAAGATGCATAGACTGTCCTCTTGGTATACAGCATTTCTGCAGAGGTCAGAAGATCGAGCTGGGTCTGCCGTCCCCACACCTGCAAGTCTGAGTGATTCTCAAACCTGAAATCTACCTAGATGTACCATGACACTGACCTTGCTCCTCTAACTAAAAATTAAATCAAACATACTTTAGGATAAAATGTGAGATGAAATGTAAAACAAAATGTAAAACAAAAAAAGATTCTAGACGTTCATTTTCTCTTGTGGTTATGGAAAGCTACCTCTTCTGCAAGTCAAAATTCTGAACTATCGGCAACTTCCTTAACTTTCTCATTCTAAAAATTACTATTGCTGACAGATGGAATAGGGGTAACTAATACATTCTTCTCCGAGTTGCTGTGAAGACCCAGTGTCAAAGTCTCTGTCACCACTTAAAGGCAGTGATGATATATACCAAGGTGAGTCCCTATTAAATAAATTATAAATGCCTGCAAAACTCAGAGGGTGACATAAAAGGAAAAAAGTTATGAAGCAACTTTAAA
The DNA here is from genome assembly GCA_004026665.1 of Murina feae. Lineage (NCBI taxonomy): Eukaryota > Metazoa > Chordata > Mammalia > Chiroptera > Vespertilionidae > Murina > Murina feae. The sequence continues at coordinate 7,414 of PVJC01018532.1, read as the reverse complement.
GAAAGGAATAACATAATGTTGGTGAGTTATGCAAGGAGGAAGTGTGAAGAGAGCCAGATGAACTCAAGTTGACATTCACGCACCAAAGTCAGTAAAGGGAACCCCCGGGTAGCCTGGAGTCTGGAACCTGATCATGGAGGAGGAGGATGGAGAGGTCCATGGTCAGTGAGTGGCCTTTGCTAAATATAATGAGTAAACTGGCTTCAGGCGAAAATGTGGAGTCACTTCCCTGCAGTCTCTTAGGGAGGTCAAGGTCAGGACATGGAGTGAAATCTGTAAGGGAATTGCTTGACAGACCACAGAAGGAAACAGGTTAAAAGGGCACACTGTATTAATGCTAATAAGCCAAAACAAAAATGTGTTTTATGCTGAGAATTTCCAGGTACTTGGGATTTCTTAATAAAAACTTGGCATGCAAGAAATCATTCTAACTAAGCCTCATCATAAATGTGTTCAAAAGGTGAAAAACAAGCGTGTCACCCAGAGAGTAAGAATATTTACTCTGTCCTTCGGCAGAGACAAGTAATAAATATCGGTTATGAAGGCACATCAAACCAGCTGTTTCTTATGAAAAAATGTTAAAAAGTAGCTGACAGAGTTTTAATCCTTTAAAGAAAAATAGGAACATCTAGAAAAAAGGCTCAAGGTCCTACTAGTTTGATGCACTAAATGAAAGAATATCACCACATTGTTACTTATGATTCTTGACAGTTTATAAAACACATTCACACTCATTGGTTTCCAACGTACTTTCACAAACCTGGGAAGAAACATTTCTGTTTTATAGTTAACTAGGGGCCCGGTGCACAAAAATTTGTGCACTCAGCGGGGTCCCTCAGCCCAGCCTGTGCCCTCTTGCAGTCTGGGACCCCTCAGGGGATGTCCACCTGCTGGCGTGCCTGGCCAGCCTGGGTAAGGGACTGATGGCTGTTTGCAGGCTGCCCAAAGCCCCTTCAGTGTTCGGGTCCCTACTGGGGTGCCTGGCCAGCCTGGGTGAGGGGCTGAGGCCCGTTTTCAGGCTGCCCAAAGCCCCTTCAGTGTTCGGGTCCCTACTGGGGTGCCTGGCCAGCCTGGGTGAGGGGCTGAGAGCTGTTTGCAGGCTGGCCACAGCTCCCATTGACCCAAGGTCCCAGCAAGGTCGCTGGCTGGAAGCAGGTTTCTGGGATTTATTTATCTTCTATAATTGAAACTTTGTTGCCTTGAGCAGAGGCCACAGCCGGCCTAGGCAGGCAGTTTCCTCCATCGCTGGCCTCCTGTTTGCTCTAGCTCTGTGGCTGCCGGCTGCCATCTTGGATGGATTAATTTGATTACAGTTGCTCTGATTGGCTGGTGGGCATGGCTTGGCTGGTGGGCGTGGCTTGGATGTAACAGTGAGGGTTAATTTGCATATTACTCTTTCATTAGATTAGATTATTTCCCATGCCACATGGTTAAGACCTGATATAAGGGCTTTAGAATGCAAATAAGTTATCTCTAGTTCTTAGGACATTGTCAATAAACTCTGCAAATAGCTCAGTTTCCATTAACTTTTGCTTTATCTATCCTTTATACTGCTCCCTGTATAATCTAATAAAAGCATAATATTGAAATTAACCATTTCTCTGGGATGCCTAAGCCACGCCCACCAGCCAATCAGAGCACCTGTATGCAAATTAACCCAGCCAAGATGGAGGCCGGCAGCCAAGGAGCAAAGAGCAACAGGTGAGTCGCTAGCAGAGGGGTGGGGCAGGCATGGGGCGGTCAGAAGCAGCACTGGGACAGGCCTGGAGGGCGCCCCACACCCCAGTGGCTCTGATCCCACCTTGGCGCTGGGGCCGCTGGGACCTCTGGGACCTCAGCACCTCGGGACAGGCCAGGAGGGCGCCCCGCACCCCAGCGGCTCTGATCCCGCCTCGACGCTGGGGTCGCTGGGACCTCAGCACTGTGGGACAGGTCTGGACGGTGCCCCGCACCCCAGTGGCTCTGATCCTGCCTCAGCGCTGGGGCTGCTGGAACCTCAGCAGCCTGGGACAGGCCTGGAGGGCACCCAGCACCTCAGCAGCTCTGAGCCTGCCTCAGCGCTGGAGCCGCCTAGAGGGTGCCCGGCACCCCAGTGGCTCTGAGCCTGCCTGGGCGCTGTGGCCGCTGGGAACCAGAGCAGTGCTGGACATGCCTGAAGGGCGCCCAGTACCCCAGTGGCTTTGAGCCCCCCTTGGCGCTGGGACCAGCAAGCAGGTGAGCGGTTAGGAGCCAGTAGCACCGAGGGTTCCCGGAGTGGAGAGGGTGTAGACCAGGCTGAGGGACCCCCTTGAGTGCACAAATTTTTGTGCACCGAGCCCCTAGTCCTATATAATAAAGGTTAATATGCAAATTGACCAAATGGCAGAACAACCAGTCGCTATGACATGCAATGACCACCAGGGGGCAGATGCTCAATGCAGGAGCTGCCCCCTGTGGTCAGTGTGCTCCCACAGGGGGAACACCACCCAGCCAGAGAAGCTCTGAGCTGTGCTCACAGTTGGTGAACGCAAAGGCAGTGGCGGGAGCCTCTCTGGCTTTCAAGGCAGCGCTAAGGATGTCCCCTGCCAGCTTAGGCCTGAGGAGGGCTCCCGGGCTGCGGACTGCGAGAGAGTGCAGGCCAGGCTGAAGGACTCCTTCCCTCCCCTCCCCCCATTCAATGCACGAATCTCATATATTGGGGGCTCTAGTGTAATCATACAGCTCATGCTCTTCACTTACATTTTTGGTACCAAAAAGCCCAAACTCCATGGCCAAACCAACTCTCAAAAAGCACCACAGATTACCCTATAGGATCAATTCTCCTTAACCTGCTTCTCTGCTCCAGGCGCAGCATAAGGTCCTGGTTTTCTGGGGCTGAGTCCTTCTAATGGTCATTTCTGACCCTTCCTCTCAAAATTTGGGTCAACTAGCAAGACCAGCCAGTCTCATCTTTGCCATAGAAACGGGTTGACCATCTTGGCTAAGACTCCATCACAGGCATAAGATTTATGCCCATTTTACTCTTGGGCATGGGCCAGAGATGGAAGGTTTTGAGGACCATGAAAAGGACTTTTCATCATTGTGACGACTGATGAAAAAACTACGGAAACATTCTAAACCGGCAGTACATGCTGGTTATGCTGAGTCATGAAGGAAATGGAACGGAGGAAGCGATTATTGTCCACTGAAGAGGTGAAGGGCTGGAAAAGTGACACTGGCTCAACTTACTTCATAGCTTCCATACCTGCTGCTGCCTGCTTCCTTTTTAAGTTTATTAAATGTATGGGGGACATTGGTTAATAAAATTATACAGCTTCGAGTGTACAGCTCTAGGGCACACCATCTGTATGCTGTACTGTGCGTTCACCACCCAGCCAATCATCTGTCACCAGATATTCGACCCTTTTTACTCTCACTATCCTCCTTTCCCTTGGTAATCACCATCCTGTGGTCCATGTCTATGACTTTGTTTGTTTCTCGCTTGTTGCTTTCTGTTTTATATCCCACATGGATGAAATCATGTGATTCTTGACTTTTCCCACCTTTTTCCATCTTAGCATGATATTCTGGTTTTAAATTTTGCTTTTATAACATCTGGTAACCAAAACACCATGATGAGCCTTTGTACCAAGTAGCCTAGATTCTACCACATTTGTAGATCCTTCCCCACTAGGTCAACATGACCTGGAGGACTTACCTTCTGTGGGAGAAACCCATTAGCATGACTAAACAGTTTCCCCAGAAGCTCACTGCCCTCCCAGCGACCTGGTCTCACTCCTCCAGGCCCCTCTCATGACTCTGCCCATCCACAGAATGGGGGAGCTCCAGGTATGCCCTGTGTATGCCCTTTCCTGAGCTCCTGGCCAAGTCCACACAAGCGAGCTGACCCTCCGTCTAGTGCTTCTCCAGGACAGCAGGGTCTAGTCATCTTTCCTGGGAAAGTTTCTGTTACTTTTTAAACTCTCTCTGCCATATCCTCAGATTAAGTATCAGAAATTGGAAGAGAAGTCCGTGTTTCCCGTGTGCTGAACTCTCCCTGGGGGGGAGATACTACCGAGTTGTTTTTCACAGTCATCACTCTCTGAGAAGGAAATCAGCAGGTGGAAAGAAGAAAAACTAGCAAGCAGCAGGAACCAGGAAGGATGCACAGAAAAAAATACCTCGTAAGCAAAAATCCTGAGCGCTAACCAGCATCGTTCTTTAAGAAGGTAGAGATCTTAGCCTCCCCATCATTACCACCCACTGTTAGACTATGTACAGGACTGACTGTATTTACAGTATTCACTGTTCACAAACACTCATGCCATCTCTAAGAAGAGGGCTGGGCCTGAGCCCTAATTTGAAGAGCACGCACAGGGCAGGAAGGCTGTGGTTTTCTGTCTGAGTTAGACCTTCTGAATGCAGATTCCGGGGCTGCTCTCTGACACAGAGGCCCATCTAGTAAATTCTGCCCCTTCAGTCTCACCGAGCTGTAGATTGTCTCCGTCAACCTCCTGGCTGGCAGAAAATCAAACATCATGCATCAGAGTAGACTCCTGTCCTCAGAAAGGCTGTGAGCCATGGGAAAGTGAACTTTCCACTGGGCTCTCACTAGTAGGAAGATAAAGACCACAAATCAGGAGAATGACAGTGTCCCTCACCCCTTCATAAGTGACAATTTTATGAAAAAGGAGGAGTTTTGGTTAATGTTAGTTTTTAACTCAGAACTAGGCTGTATTATATATTGGCGAACTTATTGATGCCTCTCCATAGGACAGGTCTTGATCAGGCCTGGGTGGTCACAGATCCACAACTGAGCCTCCAGTCTCCAGATTCCCCTGTGGTGCTCTAACAAGGAATCAGAGCCCTCTCCTCGTTAAAATCTTGGGTAGCTTCCTACCGTTTTGAGATTAAGCCAACCTCACATAAGTATGACCAACAGAAAGGAAACCAGAGAACTTTCATCACACAGCCTCCCTTCTGTCATAAACCATGTTCTCATGAAGCCACATGGTCTGTGTGTCCATCCCCATGGCCATACCCACCCTTTCCCCCTTCATCACCGACTCAGTCCTGCTGCCCTTGGAGAAGTCCGTCCGACCTCATGCCCGGCAGGAAGCCCCTGGCTGGCTCAGGTGTGCCTTCCCGGACATGAGTGACCAGGCAGGGCTTGTCTGCTTCCCATTCCCCGCCCCCTCCCTTTGGATGAGATATTCTTGAAGAAAAGACCATTTCTTACTTATCAGGATATCTAGCATTGGACCTAGAGCCAGCGAGGCACAGAAGCACAATAAGATTTTTGGAATTTAAATTCTAAATAAAAAATATTTCCTTTATTTGGATGAATGCATAGATGATGCAATTGAATGTATTCTCCATTTATAAAATTTGGGTTTCAGATTTGATGATTCTTAAGTTTTCAAATAACCCTGGGCTTTGCTGAGTAGGCAGCTCTAATTTAGAATCAGTGCCGTCCACTCCGCCCTCATCAGGGAGCCATACAGTGCGGTCCCGTTGGATCTGTCAGCACCTGGAGGGTGAGTCAGCATGTGAGGCACAGGACCAGCACTGGGTGCGTGTGACCCAATGTAACCAGCATTTCAGCCCACAAAAGGCGACTATTTTCCTCATTCACAGGTAATGGGGCTCCAGAATGCTTAAGTGCATTGCAAGTTAGGCTGCCACTTAGTTCATAAAATGAGCTGAGGTACTCTCTGGATCAGATTCAGTTCAGAAATATAACAGAGATATTTCTTTTCAGAGCCACACTACCATCGATAACAGTAACAAGCAAGGGGTTGCCTGCCCCAATGGACAGGCCAGAGCCAGGATCTTGGTGCTGATAATCACCTGAGGCTGCACCTCTGCCCAGCCGGTGCCCGCCCTGCACGTGGGCCTGCCTCGTCCCATTCACAGCCTCCTGCAAGATGGGCCATTGCCATCTGTCAAAGGTCACTGAGCTCCCAGTCTCAGGTTTCTCATCTGTGAAATGAAATTCTTCAGTGAGACTGATCCTTAAGATTCCTTCCAGCGATTATATGAAGCTAACACATTTGCATTTTAATTGCAGTTCACACCCCAGGCTGAGAACTGGAAACCTCTTCTGAACCACCCGGAACAAACAGGGTTCACACTTACTTTCCAAAAGTCAGAAAACCACCTTTCAATAAAATCACTCACCTACACCCTTCAGATAAACCCTGAGTTAGAGACCATATTGGAAATCACCCAGCTGAGCTGCGCAAACTAATGAAGGTTAGCAGCCCATTTCTTTATTACTAGTGAACAGCACAGACAGGCAGATTGGACCTGTCGGAAAAGGACCCCAAAAAGAAATGAAACAGGAAACACCATATGAATGTTCCCTTCCCAGTTTCAGCCTTGTCCTCTGCGTAGCTACCAGCTTGTATTTTACTCTGTTTGATGTCACAGGCTCACTGCAGAGCACAGAGCAGTGGTTCTCAGGGCTTCTCCTGTGTGTCACCCTGTCCCCACTCTGTTTCTCCAGGTCTGTGTCTCCCTCTCTGCTGAGGGATGGAGTTTCCTGGTTGGCTCCCCTCGCTCCGTCCGACACTGCTCATTTGAATCCCCGTGAGGAATAGCCCGTTTCAGCATCTATGCCACTGTGTTGATCTCCAGGGGCACCTGCACACTGCAGAATGAGGTCTCCTTTCCTGACACTGGAATTCAAGGTCCTCAGCTTGAGTCTCGCCAGACATCCTGTTTTATATCCCGCTCTTTCCTTTCTTCCCTTTGCCATGAACTCAATCTAATTCTCCCCATGTAGGCATGTCGTTAACCCACGTGAATGTGTCCCTGTGTTTTATTGAAGAGCTGATCACTAAATTTTCCAAGTCTTGTCATCAGCTCATCATTAAAGTTGTTATGTAAACTTACACTTAAATCAATGAACAGCAATAGTAGTCCATGCTTGGCACCTGTCAGCTCCAGGGGCACCTGTGGGTGGGGATGCTACGCAAGGTGTGTGCTCCCACGGGTCTCTTCCCAACGTCACATGCCATGGAACCGCAGTGGTACTTTTAAGTTGGCCAACACCATAAAAATGGGCAAATGCTATAATCAGGCTTTCCTGCCCTGGAGGGAAAGTTAAACATCCAGCAGCTTGCACTGTCCATTCCTTTCTCCAGGGAAGTTTGCCCTCCACTGTTACTTTCTCTTTGATTTTCAAGTCCTTCCTCTCCTCTGGTTCATTAATTTATCACCATATAGATTTTTTTGTCTCTCTGACTCACCTAAGCTCAGGTTGTCCGAGGGCAGGTCCATGTCTGACTTGTTTATTACTGTAACCCTAGTGCCCAGCAGGCTGCCTCATATGCAGGATGTTCTGAAAATTTGTGGAATAAATGAACACCCAAGGTTTGACTATCCTAAAAAATGGAATAAACTCATCTCTCATACTCACTTTCCCTCCAACTAACTTCCCAATCCTATTTTC
>PVJC01018531.1:0-31240 GCA_004026665.1 Murina feae | reverse complement strand
TATTGACTTCATTTCAAAATAATTACTTTCTTAACATGTAGGATTTTAAAAATGAGGATGACATTTAAACAAAATTTAATGATGTGAAAAATTATTATTCTCTTTATCATCTTATTTAACTAATGTACTTGTTTTTTCTATTTTATTTAACTAGTATTTTTCATTTTTATTATAATCTACATAGAATAACATGTTTTTGATTTCTAAAAATTATATAATATCTAGATCTGAACTTTCATACTAGCTATAAATACTGCTTATATGCATTAACTATGTAATATTAGAAGGTGTCAAGAGGCAATTTTATTTGTGGGCCATTTTGTCTACCTTTTCAATTACAAATATTATTGAGCATGTATTTTTACGTTACCAATTTGAATTGCCTTTGTTGTGACTGCAGTTTATTTATCACTGAGGAAACTTTTTTCATTGCTTTTTAGAGAGAGTGGAAAAGAGAGAGGTAGTGGGAAAGAGACAGAAGAGAGAAAAAGAGAAACCTCAATGTAAAGGAGACCCAGTGATTAGTTGCCTCCTGCATGCACCCCAACCAGGCCTGGGAATTTAGCCTTAACCTTGCAGTGTGCAGGCTGATACACTAACCACTGAACACACTGGCCAGAGTCAAGCTCCGTATTTTGGATGAGGGTGTCACCTGTATGACCCTGGAAACAATCAAACAAAAAGCCTGTCACACTCATAATGGAGTCAACCATTTTGTACTTGAGGTAAGATACCAAGGAACTTCTTGACACCAAAGAATAATATCTAGATAAGCTTTCTGTTATTTAGACACACAAGAATAATGCTTTATTGACTTCTTTCTATTTAAACTGATTCCTGCATTCATCTTAAGTGAAATAAAAGATAAATCTTCATTTGAAAGGAATGACAGATTTGAAAGAAATTAAATGTTCCAAGTTGATATATGACCTGTAAATGTATATTTTATTTTCATTTTGGTACTATTTGCCTCCATCAATTTCTGTACTACTCTTTATCGGAGGCTCTTTTATTGCTGAAACTTTATATCTCATAGGATTTATTCTCTTGCTTCCCATTTTCCTCTAACTTATTGACCACATGCCTTGATGAAAATCTCCTTCATTTAAGGGCATGTTTCATGTACATGTCACTTTCCAAATTTTATTCATTTCTATTTTCAGGTCAAGCTCTCATATTTCCAAGAATTTTAGAACCCGATTTAATATCAATTTGTCTATCCTTACACCACCTATAAACTTTAGAGAGTCATGCATTTAGTTTAATTTGTTCATATGTAAAACATAAAAAAATGACAGGGTTGTATCAAATAGAATTTTGGGCCTCTTTCTGAGGAGTATAAAAAAAGAAGAGAAAGAAACAAGTATTAAGGACAAAAAGGAAAGCATGGTTAAGATAATAAAGCCACTTGGAAAGACATAAATAAGACTAGAGGCCTGGTGCATGAAACCATGCACAGGTAGGGTCCCTAGGCCTAGTGATCAGGGCCAATCTGTGCGGCAACCAGCGGGGGGACCAGGGCCCCTGCTCACATCTTTCTGGCCTAGCACCACCCACTCACCTGCTTCACCATCCTGCCACAGTCCCGCTCTTATCAGGGCTCATTGAGGCCCATAGCACCTCTACTGCTGCCTGCTGCCAGCGCTGCGTTGCTGATGCTCACCATGTTCTGTGCCATCCCCTGGTGATAAGTACATGTCTAACTCCCAGTTGAATTCCCACCCGTGGGGACAATTTGCATATTAGCCTTTAATTAAATAGGACTAGAAGCCCGGTGCATGAAAATTCATGCACTGGGGGGGGGGGGGTGTCCCTCAGCCTGGCTTGCCGCCCCAGGAGTCCTCAGGAGTGGGAGGTGACCCAGCAATCAGGGGAAGGCAATGCCCCATCACAACTCTGCTGCGGCCACTGCCGGCAGTGCAAGCCTCAGCTGGCCCTGGTTACCTGAGCCTCGGGTGGCCCTGGGTGGCTAGGCAGCCACCATGGAGGCTTGTCTGTGCCTTGGGCCAGCCCTGGGTGGCTGGGGGGCTGAGGGGGCTGGGGGACTCCAGAGGCAGCTGTATGCCTGCCACCCTGGTGGGGCTGAGGGGACTGGGCGCTGCCATCTTGTGCCTGTGGGTGCTGCCATCTTTGAGGGTGGAGCAGTCAATTAGCATATTCCCTCCTTCTTAGCTGTGAGTGCTGTGATCTTTGTGATGGCATGAGGGTCAATTAGCATATTCCCTCTTTACTAGATAGAATTAGATTCTGCCAGTATTTTTAACTTCAGTAACATTTTTTTTTATTAAATATATTTTATTGATGTTTTTACAGAGAGGAAGGGAGAGGGATAGACAGTTAGAAACATCGATGGGAGAGAAACATCAATCAGCTGCCTCCTGCAAACTCCTTACTGGGGATGTGCCTGCAACCAAGGTACATGCCCTTGACCAGAATCCAACCTGGGACCCTTCAGTCCACAGGCTGACACTCTATCCAATGAGCCAAACCGGTCAGGGCAACTTCAGTAATATTTCTGAGTCAGTTTCAATTATTTGAGTTTCTTCTCATTGCAAATATTTTCCTGCCTTTACATATCTGATAATTTCTGATTGTATAATAGACACTGATTTTTATTTTGTTGAGTGATAAATATTTTCATTCTTAAATATATTCTTGAGCTTCGTTGAGGGTGAAATTAAGTTTCTTGGGAACATTTTGATTCTTTTGCGAATACCCAGTTTCTCAGCACTCTACCTGATGTCCCATGAATTATGTGATTTCCCACTCTGAGTGGGTTCTTGGCACTGCTCTCTCTAATTCTTTCCAGTGATTCTTTTTCTGGACTTGGGTAACTTCCTCACATGATTTTCCTAGTCATCAGCCAGCTGAAGATCAGTGGTAGGCCCTCTATACATTTGTAGAGATTTCCCTTGATTTAGCTATATCCTCTCCAGTATTCTGCACTGTAAATTCTAGCCTCCTATCCTTCACAGAGTCCCAGATCTGGTTCTTCAATTCAGAAAATCACCAGGCTCCTCTTGGATTGCCTGTATTGGCACTCTGGACTGGAAACTCTCTCCAGACAGTGAATTGGGCTAATTGTAAGACTATCCTCATTTGCTTCCTTTCACTTTAGGATCGCTACACTTTATTGCCAAATATCCAATGTCTTGAAGACCTTATTATGTGTATTTTGTCTGACTTTATGTAGGTAGAAGGATAGATGTAATTCCTGTTAAGCCATCTTGTCTTGTGAAGAAGTACAACTTCATTTCTTCATTTTTTTTGTTGAACTATATTTGACTGTTGCTTAATGATACAAACTTGCAAGCCCTAGAGATCTAATGCATATTATATGAAGATAGGTAACCTTTATGTTTGAACTTTTATTGTGGAAGCATGTCTTTTATAGACTTATTAGGGGCCCAGTGCACAAATTTGTGCATCTTCAGAAAGAAACTGTGGCCCATGAGGCTGTGGTGGGCACAGAGGCGGGACTCAGCCCATCCTCCACGCCACCTCCTGGCTCCTCCCACCGTGGCCCCCAGTCCCCTCTTTGCTGGCAGCCCCACTCCTGTTGCCACCACTTCCACGTGCTGACAGTGCCAGCCCTGCTCGCATCCACTGATGGCGTGGAGTGATTGGGGCCACCACCAGCAGTGGGTGTGAGTGGGTACAGCACTGTGAGTGGGTGCAAGCGGCAGCTCTGGCGCTGGCTGCAGATGTGAGCAGGGCTGGTGCCAGTAGTGGGTGCAAGCAGTGGCTCTGGTGCCGGCAGCAGGTGCAAGCTGCGGCTGCCAGCCCCAATTGCCCCTCAGGAGCAAGGGAAGGTGGAGAAGTCCTGAGGGTCCATCGGGGCCAGCAGCCACTGCTCACACCTGCTGACAGCACCTAGCAATCAGGGCCAGCACAGGGCACTGGCAGCGGGTCTGAATGGCAGCTCCAGTGCCAGAAGTGGATGAAATCAGGGCCAGTGCCAGCAGCAGGTGTGAGCACCAGGTGAGACTGTGGCATGTGGGAGCAAAGAATTTTCAGTAACCACCAGAGGCTTGCCCTGATGACAGCGACCAGCACTCCACCGTGGTCTGCCACCCCCACTGACCTGTTCCACCATCCTGCTGTCGCCTGCACCAGCCATGTTCTGCACTCTGACGCCAACACCCGCCATGTTCCGCACATGCCCCCTGATGGTCAGAAGACATCATAGTGACTGGCTGTTCGGTCGTCCCGCCATTCAGTCTATTTGCATGTTAGGATTTTATGTATATAGATGCTATACAGACCTTAGCCAATTAAATGATTTTTTAACTCCCAGAAAAGAAATGAGTACTTTTGAAGCTAAAATACATGTCTTTAATTGTGTTTTCAAACAAAGAACTTTTATTTTAAAATCGTAGAGTTCTTTGTTGTATAACTCAGGTATTGATACAGTTTAAATAATCACTAACTTTAAGAATCTATATATATAAAAGTCTAAGTTACAGCAGAACAACCGGAACAACTGGAACGACCAGTCGCTATGACATGCACTGACTACCAGGGGGCAGACGCTAAATACAGGAAGAGGGAAGGGGCTCAGCGAGGCCTGGAGGCACATGCTATGGCCCAGGGATCCCGGAAACTGCAAGGCCAGAGCTTGCTTTCCAATAAAAATTAATAAATTGACAAAGAAAGTGACTGGACACCACCGCCCTGGCACTCCAGGAGGGGAAGGCCTCCCAGGTTTTACCCAGCCCAGCTGGTGTACTGTGGGGACCAAGCACTATGGCAGCACAGCACCCTCCCCAACCCCACTGCCCCTTGGTCCCATGGGTCACGGTGACTCACCAGCAACATGCAGGAAGCACAGCCCCTCTGACTCCAAAGCAGGTTGTGCCAACAACTGCTCCCCATACCACTCTGTGGAGGATGCAGTGCTGCTGGGCCATGCTGCATCAGCTCCAGCTTCTGGCTTCCGGCTTCCTGCCCGCCCCTTCACTACTATGTGGCTTTGGCCTCCCTGGCCAATAGTGTTGCAGCACTACCAGAGAGTGCCAGGACACAGCCACTGGGGCTGTCTGGGCACTGATTTGGCCATGTGACTGACGTCCATGTCCTGTTACACTGAGTGTTTACATTTGTGGGGAAGCAGGGCAGCCCGCTCCTGCCCCCCGTGTCACCTTCTAGGCTAAGAAAGGCCGCTGATCTCCATGTTTCTCCTCTCTTCCAGAACCAAAATCTCTTAGGGGAGAATGATCCCAGCGATGTCCCTTACATGCCCTCACCCCCCTCGTGTCTGTGTCCATTGGTTATGCTAATATGCATGCATACAAGTCCTTTGGTTGATCTCTGCACCTTACCTCCACCCTCCCCTACTTTCCCTCTGAGGTTTGAGCATCTGATCGATGTTTCTCTGTCTCTGGATCAATTTTTATTCATCAGTTTATGTTGTTTATTATATTCCACAAATGAGTGAGTTCATGTGATATTTATCTTTCTCTGGCTGACTTATTTTGCTTAGCATAATGCTCTCTAGTTCCATCCATGCTGTTGCTATGAATATAGAGGGGTGCATATATCCTTTCTGATTGGTGTTTCTGATTTCTTGGGATATATTCCTATAAGTGGGATCACTGGGTCAAATGGAAGTTCCATTTTTAATATTTTGAGGAAACTCCATACTGTTCTCCACAGTGGCTGCACCAGTCTGCATTCCCACCAGCAGTGCACGAGGGGTCCTTTTTTTCTCCACATCCTCTCCAGCACTTGTCATTTGTTAATTTATTGATGATAGACATTCTGACAGGTGTGAGATGGTACCTCATTGTTGTTTTGATTTGCATCTCTTGAATGATTTTGAGCATGTTTTCATATGTCTCTGGTTCTTTGAAAGGATAAACAAGATTGATGAACCTCTAGCCAGGCTCAACAAGAAGCAAAGAGAGAGGACCCAAATAAACAAAATCAGAAATGAAAAAGGCAAAATAACAACAGACCCCACAGAAATAGAAAGGATTGTAAAAAAATATTATGAACAACTCAATTCCAACAAACCAGACAACCTAGAGGAAATTGACATATTCCTTAAAAAATACAACCTTCCAAAATTCAATCAGAAAGAATCTAAAAATCTCAATAGGCCGATAATTATGGAGGAAATTGAAGCAGTCATCAAAAAGCTTCCAGCAAACAAAAGCCTGGGCCAGATTGGCTTCAGAGGGGAGTTTTACCAAACATTTAAAGAAGAACTAAAACCTGTCCTCCTCAGACTATTCCATTAATCATTTTTGTCCTGGATTTCATTCTTCTATTTCGAGTCAACACCTCACATTTAGGTTTCAAAACCATGGATGCTTCCAGAAGATGCCATCAGCAACTTTCTAGCTCTATAAAGAATTGGTTAATGCAGGAGATAGCTCCTCCAAATAGAAGAATACTATGACATGGCTTGCTTTGTGCAGCCATATCTATACAGACAAGTATCTGTATAATTTTCTTTTAAAACTAATATATTTAAATATATCTCTACTTTCTATATATTGCCATCTTTTTCAGCACTTACACTTTTCACAATCTAGAATAGCAGATATAAAATTTATCAAGAAAATAAAGAAAATCATTTTTTGTATTAATTATTTAAATACATGTGTTAAAAGTAACATTCTTTTTCCAGAATCTGCCTGAAACTGAGAAAAGAATAATTTCATAGAGAAGAAATACACAAGAGTGCTTGAAAAAAAGTACATCTATCTGCCTCAAGTGCAGAGAAATTTGAGATAAGAATAGTGCAAAGAAGCCTTGATAGAAAAGCAGTCCATATTTCTCTCCCTTTAAGTAGAATAGGTGCTGACAGAAATATAGCCATACCCACTATTTCAATCAGTTATAACCAGCAAGTGAAGTTAAATTATTTTTTAAAATTTATCTTTATTTTTGAAAGTATTACAGATGTTTCTGTGTTTCTTTCTTTCTTTCTTTTTTTTTTTTTTTGATTGACCCCCCTCCACCCTACACTGGCCCCCTCCCAGGCCTTCACCATGCTATTGTCTGTGTCCATGGACTATGCATATATGCATATGCGTATAAGTGCCCCCCCTCCACCCCGCGAGTTAATTACTCCCCTCACTCAACACTTGCCTTCCCTCTGAAATTGATTAGTTTTTTCCCATGCTTCTATGTCTCTGGATCTATTTATTTTGTTCATCAGTTTATTTAGTTTATTAGATTCCACATATGAGTGAAATTTATTTTTAATAGGTCTCTGTCAGCATCTTGAAATGATTAAAAAGCTAAAAGAATCAATAAGTAGGTTTTTAATAAACAAGATTTAAATAAATAAACAAATTGATTTATTCTTACTTTAAAAACAATTGTAGGTTGAGAAGTAGCAATTACATGTTTGACAGTATCATACATTGCAGGATTCACTTTAATTAATGGTAGCATCAAATCAATGGATAAAGGAACAGCAAACCACAGAGCAGCAATTATTCTTCACCTTAATGGAAACATAAATGTGTAGTAACATAATTAGAAATTTCAGCTGTGAGTCACTCTTTCTTTAGACTTCTTTATTGAGATATAATTCACAGACTATAAGTTCACAATTCAATCAATATCTGTCTATCTACAGAGTTGTACAGCTGTCATTACAATCTATTTTTAAAACGTTTTTTTGTCCACCCAAAAGCAAACCCATACACATTAGCTAATAGTCACTCCCCCATCCCTTCCATTCTCAACACCCTGTCATGTAGACAACCACTAATTTATTTGCTGCAATGGATTTGCTTATTCTGGACATTGCATAGGAATGTAGTCATACAAAATGTTGTCTTTCGTGACTGAGTTCCAAGTCACTCTTAGGTTTAAGGTGATGCCATCAGTTAAATTAAAACAAAAAATTATTCAGTATGCATTTTAAAAGCATTCTTACATTAAGAATAAAGATGTTGATGTGAGAGTGTGTGTTTCAAGATACTGAAATTTAGAAGCCATCTAAATTTCTACGGACGTTAGGAGTGTGCTTTCTGTATTCGTCAAAAAATAATGTCAAGATGCCCAGCCAGTGTTGTTCAGTGGTTGAGTGTCAATCTATGAATCAGGAAGTCACAGTTGGATTCCTGGTCAAGGCCCATACCTGGGTTATAGGCACAATCCCCAGTGTGCGATGTGCAGGAGGCAGCCCATCAGTGAATCTCTCTCATCATTGGTGTTTCTATCTCTCTCCCTCTCCCTGCCTCTCTGAAATCAATAAAAATATGTGTTGTTGTTATTTTTTAATGTCAAGATGAATTTTAATAACGCACTGGTTACTACAATCTATACATGTACACAAAATTCCATGTCAACAAAATTGTTTGAAACCTCTTAGTTCCCTTTAATCTTAGCTTTTGTTTTTCTTTCAAAAGGGCATAGGTGAGTGTAGCAACTAGTACAGTGCAGAAACAAAATATAAATAAAATGTCAATATTTTACTTTATCTAAACTTTTTATAGTGTTACTCAATACTTTTTTACCGTAAAACTCCAGCACATCTCAGTTGAAATGGCATATTCTGATTAAGTAATTTAATGTTTAACTTATAAATTGTGCATAGACTTAATCTTCTTCATCATATTTATAATTATGATTTTTTGAAGAAGTTCAATAAGTTAAATTAATTAGTAAATAGATGGGAGAGACATAAGCTATTTATTCAATAAATTATTATTGTTTAATATATGCCAAGAGTTTACTAGACACTGAAGTTTTACTGGTGAGCAAGATAAGAGAATTAGAGAATTATCCGGTAAGAGATTTTAAAATAATGTAAGACTGAACAAGGGATAGCAATACTTTGAGATAATTATCATAATAAAGTAAGTAATAAGTACAATGTGAGTAGGTAAATGAGTCTGGTAGTAATGCTGGAACATTTCTAAAATCTTTGTACAGAGCTATATACTATAAAGGATTTTACCCATTAGGAAAATTTTCTGAAAATAGATTTATTTTTTTTTTATTTGGGAGATCATAGCAATGATAAAGCATTTAACTTTCTGACCAGTGAGACTTTCTAATATGTGAATGAAAGTTTATGTAAAAGCTATACTTTACCTTATTTGATTTGATAGCCATCACCATTGTTATTAGAAATATTTGCTAATACCAGTAAGCAAAGGAAATTTTGAATTAAACATGTAAGTTTGAACAAATCTGTTTTTTTCTTCATTTTCTTCAAACAATAAGTTTTAAAAGGGGGAAAAGAGTGTTTTAAAAGAACAAAGAGAATGGGAGAGAATATCATCACAGACTTGCACATGTCCATTTACCAAAGAAAAGTTATTAGCACAGTTGAGAAAAGCAAAGGTTAATTTCTTGAGTGAGGAAAGCCAGCAAGAAGCAAGCAGCTTGTCACTTCAGAACTTAAAAACTCAGCCTTGGGCCCCCCAGGGAATGCTCAAGACAAGTAGGGCAAGATGGGGCCACAAGCATTAAAGCAGAAGAAATGACTGAAAGTGAGTAAAGAAGAGTTAGATGACTCTCTCCTCCCATTAGCCACGCAGTTACATATTTCCTACCCTGAGAGATGACTGGAGTAAAGACTTATTTCTCAAAGAACAAGTTCCAGAAGCTCATGGCAAATTGGACACTGGGGACAATGGGGCAGCATAGGGCAGAGTTTAGGCAGTGTTTGTGCTTCTGAATGTAGTAAACCATATTCCATTTCATTTAAGCTCCCAAGAGCTGGCATTCAGTTGTATAAACCCAAAGAAAGAGTTTAGAGTATTGCTATTTGCAGACAATGATTCACTCAACAGGAAAGATCCAGGCATCTGAGACTCTCCATGTAAAGACTTGGTTACCTACCCAATTACAACATAGTGAAGATCACAGTGAAGATTACAGCAGCGCCCATTTTTCCAATCATTTTTTAGTGACTTGTCCCTAAATATAGAAAAGTAACAAGAATCACCGCTCGTTTTAGGAAAACCTGTGTCATGAAAGGCAAAGTCTAAAAAAATCAGAAGAGAAAGAGAAAACGCTTGGAGCTAAAGAAAGTCTCTAAAGAAAAAAAGCACTGATAGTCAAATAAAAATGCATTATATCAATAATTAAAATCAAAGCAGAAAGCCATAAATAAAAATGATCTTTGGAAATTAAAGAGCAGTAGAAAAGTAAAAAAAAAGCAATGTCTGTTATACATATGAAACTAATACAGAATATTAAGCTATAATTAAAAATTAAAATAATATGTAAATACAAAAGGGCTTTATTTATTTTTAATAATTAGAGGCTTTAGAGATTTGAGCAGGTCTCACTGTAGTTTTGAGCCAAGTGAAAAATTGTTGGAAAATAGTAGCAAAGAGAGGAAAAAACCAAATAACTTTATTACTGACTAGAGGCCCAATGCACAAAATTCATGCAAGAGTAAGCCTTCCTTCCCTCGGCTGCCAGCACTAGCTTCCCTCTGGCTCCTGGGATCTGGGCTTCCCTCACAGCCCCACCTCATCTGGAAGCTCCTCTGGAAGGACCTCCTGTTTAACTAGCATATTATGCTTTTATTCTTATAGATAATGCTGATATTGAAGAATGTGACATGTTGGACAAGTCAAAAAAAATTTATTCTCAAAAGTCTGTACTTCCTATTGTAAAAGACCAAAGCAAAGACTCAATTTTCTTTGAACAAAGATATTACTGGTTTTTAGCTTGAACTTTATATTTTCTCTCAATTAACTCTCATATCTTTTTATTTGTTATCTTTTCATACTTGACCTGTAATCCATAATTTCAACTACTTTTTAAAATCATTTTGTGATCAACAATTTATATCTATGGCCCATCTCACAAAGTGTCTTAGAACAATGCCAACGACAAAGCATTATAGTTGCCCAGTGTTTGTATTCCTATCCTAGGCTTCAGGACACTGATGGAAAAACAACAACAACAAAAAAGCAAAACAGAACAGAACAAAACAAAATAGCACAACTGTACAGAGAAGTGTAAATAAAATGCATGTCTTATAACCATGTATGATGAAGGCAAGGTTACTCAGTATTCCTATAAATGCTCAATAACTCCATTGTCCATTTCCTGATGTATTTAAAACCTTTAATACTGTCAACCATCACCTCCAACACACTATCAAAAAAAGAAAGAATGTAGCCTGTAGTGTTTGAGCACCAAACCATGAACCAGAAGGTCACGGTTTGATTCCTGGTAAAGGCACATGTCTGGGTTGTGGGCTCAATCCCTAGTGTGGGGCTTGCAGGAGGCAACTGATCTTTGATTTTCTCTCATCATTGATGTTTCCATCTCTCACCCTCTTCCTTCTTCTCTGAAATCAATAAAAACACATACTGAACAAAAGAGTGTAGCCCTTCACTACAATGCTTCTCCATCTACATGTTCCCTGTGTTGATTTCCAGAGTTACCCATCTATGCATTATCACAGGGAAAAATGTAACCAATCTTTTTTTCATCTACCTATTAATAAACTTGTAATAATCTGCCTGTTTTCAACCATCTGCCTGTTTTCAACCATCTCTCCCTTCTCTTCTGGAACAAAAAATAAAGTGCCCCTGAGCCTTTCAAAGACGAACTCACTGATTTGTGACCTAGATGCCTTTCTAACATGCGCTCTACGTATTTCATTCCTGCACTCCTCTCTCTGTTTTTTCTTTTAAAATATATTTTATTGATTTTTTACAGAGAGGAAGGGAAAGGGATAGAGAGGTAGAAACATCAATGAGAGAGAGACATCGATCAGCTACCTCCTGCACACTCCCTACTGGGGAGGTGCCCACAACCAAGGTACATGCCCTTGACCGGAATTGAACCTGAGAGCCTTGAGTCTGCAGGCCGATGCTCTATCCACTGAGCCAAATCAGTTAGGGCATCCTCTCTCTGTTTTATAATATTGATTTCTCTCTTTCCACTGGGTCATTTTCTTAAGACCACAAACCCAATCTACTAACTTTCATCTTACAGCAACACGCCCCCTATGGCCTCACACTCCTGTGATGAATTGTCTTCTCCATTTCTCTCATCCATTGCATTGTCCATTTCTGTGCTATCTGGAATAGAAAAAGAACAACCTATAAAATAGTCACTTATAATGCCTGCCTCTGCTTCTTCACCTCCTTCTCTTTAAATGCATTCTAATCTACTACTCCAACCAGGGTTTTCAACATAATTCACAGGTCTCAGTGCAAAATGAAAATACAGGGCCTATTCAATTTTTTACAATTTTACTAAAGCTAGTAAGAAATAAAGCTTTTTCTTAAAAACTATGTTATTAATTATAAAACATAATAGAGGTAATAGTGCTACATGAGTAGAACTCAAACTTACTAACTGAAAAATAATAATTGTATAACATATATAATAAAAGGCTAATATGCAAATAAACCGAATGACAGAACAACCAGAAAAACCGAGCAACCTAACAATTGGTTGCTATGATGTGCACTGACCCCTAGGGTGCGTGTGGGGTACATGGCAGGCACTGGCTGCAGCGGAATGGTGGAGCAGGTGAGCTGGGCCACCAGAGCATGGCAAGGTGCTGGTTCCTGTCATCGAGGCGAACCTCTGGTGGTTACTGAAAATTCTTTGCTCCCACGTGCTGTGGTCCCACCCATCACCCGCACCTGCTGCTGGCGCCAGTCCTGCTCACACCCATTGCTGGCACTGGCTCTGCACACACCTTCAGCCGGCGCTGGAGCCACTGCTCACACCCACTGTTGGCATCCAGAGCTGGTCCCAATCACTCAGCACTGTGAGTGTGTGCAAGCAACAGCTGCCAACTCTGATCACCCTTGAGGGTTTCTCCTCCTCCCTCTGCTCCTGAGGGGCAATCGGGGCAGTAGTTGCCATTCACATCCTCTGACAGCTCTGGCCCAGTTTGCATCTGCTGTTGGAACCAGCCCTAATCACTCTGTGCTGTAAGTGGGTGCAAGCGGGGTTGGTGCCATCCATGTGTGGGAGAGCAGCAGTGGGAGTGAGGCTGCTGGTAGACAGGGGACAGGGTGGGGGTGGTGGCAGGAGGAGCCTAGTGGGGGCATGGAGGATGGGCCAAAACCTGCCCCTGTGCCCACCGCAACCTTGCGGCCCACACTTCCTTTCTTTCAAGGTGCACGAATTTGTGCACTAGGCCCCTAGTACTATAATAATAATAACATTTTGTTAATGGGTTATCTTGATTGACAGTAAGATTTTTCTGACTGTTCTGCAAATTCATTTATCAAGTCATCTAAATTTACACATTTAGCAATTCAACTGATATAACTCAAAGCGATATCAGTTTTTCTTGACAAATGGAAGGTGGCAGACAATATTTGGTAATTTTTAATTTGAGAAGGATGTTCCTGATGATGCAACTGTTACTAGAGTTGCTAAGTGTTTTTTTATGTGCCATGGCAATATTCAAATAAACTCTGATAAATTATTTTGAAATATAAATTTTGGTACTTCTAAAGCTGATGATTCTTGTGGAACAATTATTCTAAGAAGCATTATTTCTTCATACACAAGGGTTTCACGTCGGTCTGAATTTCATTTTAGATGTAAATTTAATAAATGGCATGTTAATGTTTCCTCTGACATTTCCTGTAACCTGAGGAGGTTGTGTAGGAAACCAAAAGTGACTTTCTGACCTGTGTGTAATTCAAAGTGCCAGTTAATGTATTTTATCGTTGTGTCTCCAATCAGGAAGGAAAATTAATGTAAAAGCTGACTGCTTCTTTGGTTATGTGTCCATGTAAAGCATCTCATGAAAATAGTGTTCATTTCTGTATATGGAAATAGTGTTTTTTCTATTTAATTTGATGATGTTTAAACTACTTTCTATTTCTAAGCCTGCAAATGTATGCTGTGCAATGTTGAAACAGTTTACGAAACTAAAGTTTCTAAATTTGTTGAAGAAATTCAACAACTACCTCAATGCTTTTTAGCATTGTCCTATGCATGTTTTTATTATGTAAAAATTTATTGACAATATTATCTATTTGAGCATAGCAGTTCCTGCTTTGCAATCAGACAAGAGTTAATATGGTGTGGATGCTGCATAGCTGGGTTCAGAGGACAGAAGACATGGAATAGACACATAGTGTACAGTGGAGCTAGGTACTCTATAAGCTCTTGTTGACTAAATGAACATGCAGAACACTTAAATAAAATGGCTTGTTTATCTATCTTCATCACTCCCTTTAGGTATAACAACATACAATGGGTTGTTGGCATAGTTTGACTACTGGCAAAATACTCAGATATAACAAAACAATTAGGATTGTTCAATTGCCTTTGGGAAGTAGAACACAAAATGTGGAGATCTCGGTGCTCAGTGACAGGAAAATATCATTTGCAAGCAAAAGGATGTATCTGCCCCCTACAGAGGTATCTGTGGGGGAAAAAAATCTCCTTGTGAATCCTTGGTTACCATATTTTTTCTTCTCTCCTAAATTATTTTCTTGGCATGTCTTTGCACAATGGGAAGTCTCAAGCAATCTCAACTGGGATTGAACTTTTAAAAGTCATACAGTTGATATCAGCAATCTATAACGATATAAAAAAGGACTAAAGTTAGTGTTGTTAAAAAGATGGCTAATGACCCATAATTTATAGTCTTCAGCTAGGACAGAGCTTATCCCTACCCAAATGATTCTCAGACTTTTTGAAGTAAGCAAGATTGAGCTTGATTTCAAGGTGATGGGCACTTTCCCATTCATTGAGTGGAAATGTACAAGCCCTTCTGATGACCAGACACATCACATTCTTTTGGTTAAGCCCTGGCTGGTATGGCTCTGTGGGTTTAGTGTCATCCCATGCACCAAAAGGTTGTGGCTGGATCCCAGGTAGGAGAGCATGCAGGAGGCAGCAGATGGATGTTCCACTCTCACATTGATGTTTCGCTCTCTCTCTCTCTTTCTTCCTCTCTCTTCCTTTCTCTCTAAAAAATCAATTTTAAAAAATCCTTTAAAAATTCTATTGGTTAAATCAAGTGAGAAAACCAATGCAGATTTAAGAGTTGGAAAAATTCCACTTTTTAATAAGAGTTGCTTCAAAGCCATAGTTCAAAAAATCATCAGTAGAGAGTGGTAAAAAATTAGAGACATATTTGCAATCAATCTGCTTTATGAGACAGCATTAGCCTTCAATATAACAATAGAAGATTCAGCTTGCAAATTTGTTTATTATCTTTTGGGAGCTGAGTAAGACAAGACAAATGCCTTATGATGTTTCAGTTATTTGGGGTTTGGGTACTTCCCATTTTGCAACATTTAATAAATACATAATGTCTGTGGTTCTTTAACTTATGAAGGAGTTTTTTTTTTAACAAATAGAATTTCAATTTAAATCTATATGTTAACAATTCTTAAAAGCAATAAGTATGAGCATAAAAATGAATGTTTTTAATACATGCATTTTTGTCTGTCATAGAGTGATGGGCTTTACTTTGTTACCAAATATTAATTTTGTTTCTACATACCTGGTTTACAAGATGAAATAGAATGTCATTATGTACATTAAAATGTTACTTTTTAAGTTTCACTGGACTCAGTCAGTAGGTAGAGATGCTTTTTTAAATGATGATTTATGCCCTAACTGGTTTGGCTCAGTGGATAGAGCATCAGCCTACAGACTGAAATGTCACAGGTTCGATTCTGGTGAAGGACATGAACCTTGGTTGTGGCAAAATGTTTCTCTCTCATCATTGTTTCTTACTCTATCCCTCTCCCTTTCTCTCTGTAAAAAAACAATAAAATATATTTTTAAAAACTAAATGACGATTTATATTTTCAGAATTAGCCTACAGATAGTACTTACAGATTGTACATGACATTTCTTATGCCCTCCCCATATAAAATTGTTGTTTACCTTACACTGGAATACATACAAAATATGATTTATTTAAATTTTAGCAACTTACTCATGACTTTCACATCTCCATAAAACAGTCTTCCTGTGAACAATAAGCAGAAATTCTGTATACCAGCCAATGTAGACTTTACAGAAGAAATGGTAATGGAAAAAAAATAAAATAAGAACAGATTATACTGCACAGTCCTGATAAAAGTTCCTCAACTTAAAAAAAAAACTTCTAATTTAATCATTAACAAGATCTAGTTTTATTATTTATTTATTTATTTTTGTTGATTTCAGAGAGAGGAAGGGGGAGGGAGAGGAGGATAAAAACATCAATGATGAGAGAGAATCATTGATTAGCTGCCACCTGCATGACCCACATTGGGCTTGTGCCCTGACTGGGAATCGAATTGGGACCTTCTGGTATATTGATACCCCACCACTGAGCCTCACCAGTCTGGCAACTACTTTTATACAGTCCAGTTTATCCTATCCTATATCATAAAAAGGTAATATGCAAATTGACCCTAACAGCAGAACCACTGAGAATGACTGGTCACTATGACGCATACTGACCACCAGGGGGCAGACGCTCAATGCAGGAGCTGCCCCCTGGTTATCAGTATACTCCCACAGGGGGAGCTCTGCTCAGCCACAAGCCAGGCTGCCAACTGCCAGTATAGCGGTGATGGTGGGAGCCTCTCCCGCCTCCTCAACAGTGCTAAGGATGTCTGACTACAGCTTAGGCCTGCTTCCTGCTGGCAAGTGGACATCCCCTGAGGGCTCCTCCTGGGCTGCCAGAGGGAGTGGCCCGATCGCCTGGGGAGCAGGCCTAAGCCAGCAGGTGGACATCCCCCAAGGGTTCCCAGACTGCAAGAAGGCACAGGCCGGGCTGAGGGACACCCCTTCCCCCCTCCCCTGAGTGCACAAATTTTTGTGCACTGGGCCTCTCGTTAATAAATAAATGAAATGCATGGAAAAGTCAACTAAATATTTTCCTCTAATCAGTAGGTAACACAGGGCTGCATTTGTAATATTAACTGAGAAGTTATATGTGTTTTCCATTGGGAAGATTGATAGCAAACTCATCCCTGCTAAGTCACGTGTGTGAGAAAGGCAGACATAGAGTGAAATAGAAAATAAGGTAAAGAAAGGGAAAAAAATAAACAGAATAAAAAACTCAGAATTCCATAGTAGTTCAATATTAGCCCATTTTTACCTTTTCTCTGCATCTTTCAGTTTGGTAACGGTGCAATTAGCCTATCGGAACACTTTGTCCATTTCCAGCACTGGAGCTGCACTCCCCAGGGTGTAGGCCGTGGGAGGCAGACTCTGCATGCACTAGCTTTATGTTGCCAGTTCAGGCATCCTTGTGGGCCAAATAAGAAGAATATTCAAAGTGGGATGCCTTTAAGTATGCATCATCTTTGAGTACTAAGAGCTATATTATACTGTTTTCTCTTAAAATCATAAGTATTTGAAGTCAGAAAAAATAACAGAAGATAACACATTTGATGAACACAGTTTTATGTATTCATAAATTTTACAACATTTTATAGTTCCTCTGACCTTGCTCCCTTAATAAAAAAAACAACAAAAAACATTTTCCAGTCTGACATCTTAAACATTTATCTGCTAGGATATCTTTGCAATATCCTTGACTATCACTTTCTGGTTGGGGACTTTCCCTTTGAGATTCCTCATTCTGGATGCCATCATCTCTTTTCCTTTCCCACAAAAGTTTCAACTTTTTCCAATCCCTCTCTTCTTTTTCCTTCTAACTTGAACTTTAGTCTTCTAGATCAAAATTCAGGGGTGCAATGTTTGTGGGACGCTTTACAACAATAAAATTCCCAGAATACTGCACTCTACTTTGTGCTGTGTTGCATGAAATGCTAGATGTTTGCTGAATGAATGAGAGGTTGGTATGCCATATAACGTACAGTTCTCCATCCCAAGCACCCAATCCTACTTCAAATTAAATAGAAACCTGTTCTCGCATCCCTCCTCTGGATCTTGGGTCAGTTACTGTATTTCCTTGTAGAATGTTTCCATCGTTTAGATTTTTATATGAGAACCATTTTTAATCCATCACTTCTATATTAATATATCAGTCTAAACAATCAAATTCAGTAAAAGGATAATAGAAGTTATAATGAATTAAGAAAATTATGAAATATTCAATATTTCAGAACAAAATGCTAATAACTTAGTTGCATCTTGATCGCTAGATAAAAAATTAACATACATGCAACAACAAAGATAGCACACACACAGTACAGCCTATAAAAACTTGACTTCATTGTTTTTTTTTTATAAAACATATTTTATTGATTTTCAAGAGGAAGGGAGAGGGCAAGATAAATAGAAATATCAGTGATGAGAGAAAATCATCAGTCAGCTGCCTCTTACATGCCCCACACTGGGGCTCAAGCCCACAACCTGGGCATGTGCCCTGACCAGGAAACAAATCATGACCTCCTGATTCATAAGTTAACACTCAACCACTGAGCAACACCTACCAGGTTGACTTCATTGTTAAAAACAAACAAATTAAATAAAGAATTTTAAAAAATAAAACAAAAAAACCATTATTTTACTGTCAGAAAGGAAATATAGAAAGACATTTTATATACATTATGGAAAATAACAGTTTACCAAGAATAATTGGACATATTTCTATTGAACTTATAAAACTGCCTTCTGGCTACTGTTAATATTAAATTTGATAAAAATCTTAAAGAGTTCTTTTGGGATTTATATAGCTTCCAAATGCTCATACCAAGTGCTTTATGGCTGATGTAATATAATTTTAAACCTCTTTCACAAGAACAGTGTTCTCAGCGATGCTTTATTTGAAGTACGAAGAACCCATGTGAATTTACTTGGAAAGTAGTTGTTATCTAATAACCTCCTGTCAAAATAGATTGAAATATTCTTATAAGGAAATGAAAAATATGGCGATTTGCATGATCTATTTTTTAAAGCCTGAGAAAATGACAGTCTGTCTGAATGATAAGAAAACCTTCTCTAATTAAGAATATTTGACAACAGAATTAGTTGCTTTAATATGACATGTAAGGTATGGATAAAGAAAACATTGCACATATTTTAAATATTTGGCACATAATAATTATTAAAGAAGATTCTAATGGAAACATTAAAATGCAAGCAGGAGCATAGAAATTTATTTTTTAAGAAAGAAAATGTTCTTAAGTGTGATCAAAGAGTGATGCCAGAAGATACAATTATTTTTAAAAATGTTATTGAAAAAGGTAACCGGCTCAGAAGATTAAGATTCCTAGGTGAAAAAAATAAGGAATTAGTACTGAGAGCTAAGATGATACTTGGCAATATAAGGCCTTGAGTCAGGGAAAAGTTGGCTTTTCTGAAACTATAAATTCTCAATACGCTTTAAACATTTAAAACAAGAAAAATATCAGCCTGTTTAGGTTTTCAGATTTTTCCTGGTTCAGTTATAGAAGATTGAATTTTTCTAGGAATTTGTCCATTTTGCCCAAGTTGTCTAATTTGTAAGCATATAATTGTTCATATTTGCTTACAATCTTTTGTATTTCTGTGGTGTCAGTTGTTATTTCACTACTTTCACTTCTGATTTTATTTATTTGAGTCCTCTCTCTTTTGTTTCTTGATGAGTCTGGCTAAAGATTCAACAAACTTGTTTATCTTTTCAAAGAACCAGATCTTGGTTTCATCGATCTTTTGTACTTTTTGTTTGTTTGTTTTTAGTCTCTATGTAATTTATTTCTGCTCTGATCTTTATTATTTTCTTTCTTCTACTTAGTATGAGCTTTTCTTGCGGTTCTGTTTCTAATTTTTTAAGTTCTAGGGTTACATATTTTCTTGTTTTTTGAGGTAAGGCTGTAATGCTGTGAACTTCCCTCTCAGGACTGCTTTCACTGTGCCCTATACATTTTGGATGTTGTGTGTTCATTTTCATTTGTTTCCAGGAAGTTTTTGATTTCTCCATTAATCTCATTGGTAACCCATTCATTGTTTAATAGCATGCTATTTAGCCTCCATGTGTTTGAATGTTTTTAAGTGCTTTTATTGTAGTTGATTTAGAATTTCATGCCACTGTGATCTGAGAAGATATAATTTCAATCTTCTAAAAACAAACAAACAAGAAAACAAGAAAAAATAAAACTTAATGGCATGAGAATATATAATTTTGATAGTTATATTAAACATCTTTAAATATAACATAATAGCATAACAAATAATAAAAATGTTTCATGCACTTATTATCATTGTACAATGAGGAATAAGTGGTCAGATACCCACTAACCACATTTTCTTGTTCTTGCAAACAGATCTCACAGGAATTTCCCAAAAGACTACATTTCCCAAATTCCCTTGCAGTGAAATTGAAGAATGATTAGCTCCAGCCATTGATATGAATAAAAGTTTGTACCTCTAGTGACTTGAGGCTTTATTTTCCTCCAGTCTTCCTGGGCTTCAGGAAGAACTAAATAATGGCACAGGCACACAATGAAAAAAAGCAGAAATTCCTGAATTGCCCCTTGGAAGAGTCCTCTCCAGGAGAGACATCTGAAATGACAGGACTGCCCAGTAGTAATACACAGACCAAATGTTTGTGCCACTGAGTTTTTAGATGATTTAAGTAGCAAATCTTATATAATAAAAGCCCAATATGCTAAGTTCAACCAATCAAAGCATAATATGCTAATGATATGTTAAGGTTGTTCAACCGCTCGCTATGATGTGCACTGACTACCAGGGGGAAGACGCTTCAACCGGTAGGTTAGCTTGCTGCTGGGGTCCGGCCAATTGAGACTGAATGAGATGAGCCGGACATACCCTGGATCCCTCCCCAAATCCCTCTCAGCTGGCCAACCTCCCTCATTCCTTGTCTCACAATCAGGGACTCGTTGGGGGATGTTGGAGAGCTCATTTTGGCCCAATACCGCAGGCCAGGACAAAGGACCACACTGGTACAGGAATTTGTGCACTGGGCCTCTAGTGTCACTATAACAGACAAGCCTTATCCTCACTATTTAGCAATAAGGATTACATTATGTGTCCTAGCATATAAGAGAGTAAATTACAAAAAAAGTGGCATGGCCCATGGATATTTCCTGTCCAACAGTAATCATCAAGCCATATTCATACTTCTCTTTTTCAATGTTAATTTCAATTTTGCTAAGAGCATGTGTTAAGAAATGATTGATTCTGTGGTCATAGTCAGATAATCAGTTTTTAATAACTATTTTATTGTCAAGGTGAAAGACAAGGTTTTTCTTGTCCCTTTTAACCTAATGATTAAAAACCTTCAATGTCATATCTCCTGGAAGTGACAGTCATGAGAACACCCACGACAGTACATCCATTTCAGTGTCATATACCTATCACTTTAAGTTATGTTTGAAAAGTCGTTAGAAAATTCATATTGTGCTTCCAACTAATAATTATGGGAACTTCCTAAAGACTTCATTAGGCTATTCTCTATCAAGTAGTATTTTAGATACTCAGATATGTATTCCACACTGGACCCAACTATGTAAGAAGATGTTAAATATAAATTTTTAAGCCAGATTTAATTACAACATGTCCCATGGCAATAATTGGATGCATTTAAAATGATTAGTCAGGGGAGGTATTATTCATATAAATAACTCAGTTTTGCGTAATCTTTGTATATACTGTCATATTATTTAAAGCATCAGGAATATTGCACTTGTAGCCTGGTTGATGTGGCTCAGTGGTTGAGCATCAACCAATGAACCAGGAGGTCATGGTTCAATTCCCGGTCAGGGCACATGCCCAGATTTCAGGCTCAATCCCCAGTGTGGGGCAGGTAGGAGGCAGCCAATCAATGATTCTCTCTCATCATTTCTGTTTCTAAATCACCCTTTCCCTTCCTCACTGAAATCAATAAAAATATTTTTAAAACATAGTATTGAATTTATATAATAATCAGAATAAACATATATTTTTTATTATTTCTGTTTAAAAAATATTTGTTTATGTTCTTAATTTTTCTGTCCTGCATAAATAAAAGTTATTTCCTGGCAAAATTCTATACAAACTTACACAGACACAAAGACACAAAGTTTTGTGTACACACACACACACACACACACACACACACACACACTAGGGGCCTGGTGCACAAAAATTTGTGCACTCAGGGGGTCTCTCAGCCCAGTCTGTGCCCTCTCACAGTCTGGAACCCCTCGGGGGATTTCCACCTGCTGGTGTGCCTGGCCAGCCTGGGTCAGACAATGGAGCCTCCTATTTGCTTCAGCTCTGTGGCTTCTATAATTAAAACATTGTTGCCTTGAGCAGAGGTCCTGCCAACCTAGGCAGGCAGTTTCAACTCCATCGCTGGTGCAATGAAGCCTCCTGTTTGCTCTAGCTTTGTGGCTGTCAGCTGCCATCTTGACTGGGTTAATTTGCATACAGCCACTCTGATTGGTTGGTGGGCATGGCTTGGCTGGTGGGCATGGCTTAGGTATCTCAAAGTGGTGGTTAATTTGCATATTACTTTTTTATTAGATTTTTTATATATATATATATATATATATATATATATATATATACACACACACACATATATATTCACTCTCTCATTGTATCTCAAACATACACACACATTTTACAGATATGAGATAGGTATTATTGTATGCTCTACAAATAAGAAAAGAGAGTCACAGGAAGCTAAAGATCTCACGTAATTGTTTATCAAAATAAGGTTTTAGCCCAAGATATCTGAGTCTTGAGCTCTTTATTGCTATGCTAATATTTTATTTACCCTAATATATAATACTAGGGGCCTGGTGCACGAAATTCATGCACGGGGGAAGGGTGGGGTTCCCTCAGCCCAGCCTGCCCCCTCTCATAATCTGGAACCCCTTAGTGGATGTCCTATGATGGCCCCAGTCTGCCAGGTGCCTTTTGTGTGTGTGTGTGTGTGTGTGTGTGTGTGTGTCACCACTAGGGACCTGCCCCCAGCTGAATCTGAGGCTCGGAGCAGTCCTCCTGTGTGTGTCTACCTGCTGGGGGCCTGCCCCCAGGCTTGGAGCAGGCACCCCCTCTATGTTGATCTCTCAGACTCTTGACCTCCCCTGCATGTTGTTCTCTTTTTTGAGCTGTGGCCAGGGCTGGGTGCTGCCTGCCTTCCAAGCTTGCCTACTGCCCATCTTCCTCCAGCCACCAGAAAGCAGGGAAAACCCCGCCTTGTGGTTAGGAAAGCCTTTTCCTGCTCCCTGATCCCCGGAAGGGACCTGGGGAGCTGCCAAGCAGACCCCCAGGCCTCAAGAGCTTGCTTTCCCGCTCCCCAGTGCCCCTCAAAGGGCCTGAGGAGCTGCCAAGCAGGCCGCTGACTCTTTCCCACTCACCCGTCCCCTGCTGCCTTCCTTTCCCAATCCCTGGTGCCTCCAAGGGGTATGGGGAGCTGCCAAGCATGACCCCGGCCCCTGCTGCCTTGCTTTTCCACTCCCTGGTGCCCTGCAAGGGGCCTGGGAACCCACCAAGCAGGCCGCTGACCCCCCTGCCACCTCTTTCCCGCTCCCCAATGCCCCTCAAAGGGCCTGGGCAGCCAGAAAGCAGGTTGCCGCCTCTTTCCTGCTCCCCGGTGCCCTGCAAAGGGCCTGGGCAGCCGCCAAGCAGGCTGCCGACCCCCTGCCACCTCTTACCCACTCCTCGGTGCCCCACAAAGGACCTGGGCAGCCGCCAAGCAGGCTGCCGACCCTGCCGCCTCTTTCCCACTCATGGGTCCTGGGTCCTGCGCTGTTCCGCCCTGTAGCCGCTCTGTGCACTCAGGAGGTCCCTCAGCCCCGCCTGTGCCCTCTCACAGTCTGGGACCCCTCTGGGGATGTCCACCTGTTGGCGTGCCTGACCAGCCTGGGTGACGGGCTGATGGCTGTCTCCAGGCTGGCCAAGCCCCCCAGGAACAACCCTCACCCCATTGGGTTGTGGCTAGCGTGGGTGATGGGCTGATTGGTGCTTTCAGGCTTTAAGGCTTCCCACAGCTCCCATTGACCCAATGTCCCAGCAAGGCTGGCTGGATGCAGGTTTTCTGGGGTTTGTTTATCTTCTATAATTGATACACTGTTCCTTTAAGCCGGCCTACTAAGGAAGCCTCCTCTCTGCTTCACCTCATCATGTCTATAATGACACAATGTTACTTAGTGGGGAGGCCAGGCCTGCTGTTTCTTTCAGCTCCTGAGGATTCTATGATTGTTATTTTGTTTCAAACATGAGTTTTGCTTGAGCCAGTTTAAGCGGAGCAGGCGGAGCAGGCAGCAGTTTCACTTTCACTCCTGCTGCAATGGAAGCTGCTGTTTACTCAAGTCTATGAGTGGCGGCCACCATGTTGGCTGGGCTAATTTGCATACAGTCACTCTGATTGGCTGGTGGGCGTGGCTTACCCCATCCCGGAGAAATGGTTAATTTCAATATTACACTTTTATTAGTTAAGATTGTCTTCCTGCCTGTATAATCAGGGAACTTAAATCCAGCAATTGTTTCAACTGTTCCAGTAGCTATATAATATCAAACCATGTATATTTTTTCTACGGGCTCAATTTCCTCAAAGAAAGCATTTAAATTGTTACACAAAAGAAATATTAATATTTAATTATTTATCAATTCATTTGTCTATTCTAACAATATATTCCTTTAGTTTCAATGTGAAACATATAGAATATCAACAGAGAAAAGCAAAACTTTATATATATATATATATAATTTTTGTAGGAAGCATGGAGTTCTACCAAATTTACCCTTCTTTAATACCTGGCAACCTGGCATTCTACTGGATCTCAGGGGGACCAATAAACACTAATAGCAAATATTTTATCACATTTTACTAATATAAAATCAAGGTTATGTCTAAAGTTAGATACTCAGGAAGAGGCAGAGCTAGGATTTAAAGATTTAAAGCTGGGAAATATATCACCAGAGTCCACTCTCTTGACCAGCATGTCATAGTGGATGTTGAATAAGACTAATTTATTTTCCCCAGCCTGAATTTGCAACCAGGTAAGAGAGTTAAAGGAATAGCAATTGAGGTTGTTAGTGGAGAAATTGACTTCTATGAACAACAGAAATGGGTTTTCATTATTAGGATGATTTGCATCTCATATTGTACAAACTTACTCATTCTATCACAAGCAACAGTTTATCAAAGGCCTTTCCACATGGGGGCAGGTCATGTAAGTCTTACAGCACTGAGGAGCAGTGCAGAGCGTACACTTACCGATAAAAATTGGTACCCAAAGGGAACAAGAGAAGAGAAGGGCTGACCTATTTGTATTTAGTTTCTGCCCCCAAATAGGTCAGATGGAAGGAGAATCGCCAGGATTTCAGGTCTAATGCAGATCATACCACACAGAAAGTAAAGGTAGTAAAAGACACTGAGTCTCCCTAAAGTCCTTTATGAAACACAGAAATTAGAAAAATAGAGGTTGAAATTACTGATCAAGAGGTTAATAAAATCCCTGCTGACTTTTTTCATAATATATTTTGAAAAAAAAATTGAGATAATTTGAGGCTATAGCATATTGCAAAAATAATTTAGAGAATTCTAGGAACCAAACACCCAGCTTCCTTTAATGTTAAAATCTTTTTTTAAAAATAGTTTTTTATTGATTTCAGAGAGGAAATGAGAGGGAGAGAGAGTGATAGACACATTAATGATGAGAGAGAATCATTGATTGGCTGTCTTATGCATGCCCCAAACTGGGGATCTAGCCTGCAACCTGGGCATGTGCCCTTGACCAGAATCAAACCAGGAACACTTCAGCCAATGCTTTATCCACTGAGCCAAACTGACTAGGGCTTAATGTTAAAAATCTTAATAACTATAGATTATAGAGAGTCTTCTAATTTGATATGAGACACAACAGATTAGAATAAAAGCAAGTTATACTAACACTATCTTTATCTCCCCACCTCACCTTAGCTTAGTTAATGAGTTTTATTATTTTACATCCTATTTTGAATGTAGTATTAAGGGCAATTTTTTTCACTGACTGCAGTTTGAGAAGAAGTGTGTTATCTGTTATACATATCACTTATTCTAACAACAAAGCCACCCTGTAACAATATAAAATTGTAAACTCTCATAGGGAGTTTTTGTTCCCACGTTATCTATATATATAAAAAGCCAGTGTCTGTGACAACCAAATGACCAGTCACCATGAGGTGCATCCCATTGCTGGATGGCCAACAGGGAACCATGGAAACCTGGCTGGTTGGCAGTGGAGTGGGACTGGGGACTGTTGAGTGGTGGCAGGCTATGGGCAGCGAGTGTGGTGAGTGTCCAGCAGCAAGCAGTGACAAACATCTTGGGGTGGCAGCGAGCATCATGAGGCATTGCGGGGCAGGGAGCTTTGCAGAGCTTCAGAGCATCACAGAGCAGTCATGTGGTGGGGAGCATTGAGGAATGTCACAGGATAGAGGAGGTGAGCATCAAGGAACATCACGGGGCACTGTGGAGCAGTTGCAGAGCATCGAGGAGCATCATAGGGCTTCGGGGAAGAGCGTCACAGGACGGGGAGTTGCCGGAGTGTCGCGGAACAGTCACAGGATGGGGAGCATTGAAGATTGTCATGGGGCAGCGAGGCAAGCATTGAGGAGATTTGCAGGGCTGGGAGCCTTGTGAGGCAGCTGGGTGAATGTTGTGGAGCTTCGGAGAGCAGTCGCAGGGCATTGAGGAGTCTTGCAGGGTGGTGGAGAAGAGCATCAGGAGCTTCATGGAGCAGGGATCTTCATGGAGTGTCATGGGTGGCAGTGGCGAGCATCGCAGGACATCGCGGAGCAGTTGTGGGGTGTCATGGAGCATGGAGGACCGTCACTAGGCGGGGAACTTTGTGAATGACCCTGGGGCAGCAGAGGCGAGTAAAGTGAGCATCATGGGGTGTCACAGGGCCATTGCAGGGTGTCACAGGGCATCAGACATGGCCCTGATCACAGGCTAGGCCTAGGAACCCTACTCGTGCATGATTTCATGTGCTGGGCCTCTAGTTAGGCATATGAAAAATAAAAATTTTACAAATAACTTGACAAAAAACCATTATGGTTAGTTTATTACAGAATTACCAACCAACAAAAGGCTATAGAGAACCTTAATGATCTAACAATAATATATTAAGATGAGCACATGCCGACAAAATGTACATATATAAAACATGATATATATTTTTTCAAGTTTTCCTGAAAAATTCATATACACACAACATATACATAAAGCAACACTGATATTAACAGTAAATTAAGCTTTTTAAAACAATCTCAGAAATGACCAAAGTAAACTAAGCCATAAAGCAAACTCAGAAATAACCAAATTGTAAACATTTTGCTCTCTACCTATTAAAAAATGCTGGTGATTTAAAGTAGATGTTTTTGATATAAATGCTAAAAATCAATAATATCTTATGTGTACATATGTCAAGAACAATTATGTAATGCACTATTTATATATTTACATATATATGTATGCTTCAATACAGAATTGGGTAATAGTCAGATATTAACAGCTTTCTTATTGTAGCTTCTCAAGGTAACCACTGACAATTTGATCAATCTTTCCAGAAACAACAGTGAATGGGAAGAATCATTTTCTTTCTACTCTTTTAATGACTGCATTTCTACAATCCATAAGGTCTTTTGATCACATTGACAAATATAAGTAGGTGAGCCTATTTATTTCTCTCTTTTGAGAACTTCTTTACAGTTCAAACACAAAGGGAAATGCTTTTTTTACACTAAAAAACAACATAATAAAAAGCAAGAACTGATTAGAATGGTTCAGTACAATCACAGCACATTCAGTCTCTCTTTATGGGAACATAAAAATGTGTTTCATCAAATAACATCTTCATATGTATATGACATTTATTCTTTAACATTGCTGGCATTTGTTTGTTTCCAATAGCCTTGAACTCGAGGACACAGATGAGGACTGGAACAATAGTATATTTTTTCCTGTTTTACTAGATTCAAATTACTAATTTATTCTCCAAATTACATACAAATACAGCAAAACATGTTTATCTATTATAGCTTGATTATCCATCTATTTTTATTTCTAGACAGAACAATATAATATTTAATTAACAGGGTGGTAAATAATCCTTGAAGATAACATGCATGTGTCATGACTGGTACATATGACACTCACTGATAATCCTATATAATAAAAGGGTAGTATGCAAATTGACCCTAACAGCAGAACCACTGGGAATGACTGGTCACTATGACACACACTGACCACCAGGGGGTAGATGCTCAATGCAGGAGCTGCCCCTGGTGGTCAGTGCACTCCCACAGGGGGAGCTCTGCTCAGCCACAAGCAGGCTGCCAGCTGCCAGTACAGCGGTAGTGGTGGGAGCCTCTCCGGCCTCCTCAGCAGCACTGATTTGCGACTGAAGTTTAGGCCTGCTTCCTGCTGGCACGTGGACATCCCCTGAGGGCTCCTGGGCTGCCAAAGGTATGTCTGACTGCTAGCTTAGGCCCAATCCCCCGGGGAGCTGGCCTAAGCCAGCAGGTGGATATCCCCTGAGGGGTCCCAGACTGCAAGAGGAGGGGATAGGCTGGGCTGAGGGACTCCCCTGAGTGCACAAATTTTTGTGCATCATGTCTCTAGTATTTTCATAAGATACAATCCTTTCCCTATTTTTGGAAAACAATAAATATAGAATTCTTAATGATTTATTACACAGAACATATCTTTTTTTCTTTTTAACAAAATTAAGTTTATAAATCACAAAAATAGCCTCCTTCTCTATTTAAGCTCAAATACCCATAGTTGTGGTAAAAGTATGGATAAAAATTGGTAGCATCAAACACACTGTGCCTCAATATTTCTTTCTTACGGTGTGATGACTGGAAACATGTTTTAGACCACATTCCTCTCAAGGCAAATGAAGGGGAGAATATGTCCTACTTTGCTTTTTCTTAAACTCTCTGGAAATTTGTGCTCAGTCACTAAAACTAAAATAAATGCTGACTCCTCTACCACAATGCAAAATATCATATTATAGTTATAATAAGGGATATCTAGGCCTCTTAGAGGAGAGTGCATGAGTTTTAGGAAAGATGAATGGGGGTGGGGGATATAGTTTATAACAAAGTTTGGGTGTGATGTCAACTTGTAGTCTCTTATGACAGGAGTCAGTCTTCACTGGCTGATGACACTTTTCCCATCGAGGGAACCTTTTGGGGGGGTCCGATTTTAGGCAGATCAGGAGACTTTAGTGAAAGCCTCTCCTTGCATTTGCTACTTTTCAAGCATCTGCAGCTCAAGATCATCAATATAACAACAGGGCATATGTTGGGGTGGCATGTTCCCTGACCTTCAGAATAAACCCAACAAAAGCTTGCTTCCTTTCTTAGATGATTTGCCACAGTAGTGTTATTCCCTGGAGACAGTATTCTGATCAGACCTTCCTGAGAGTGGTCATAACATACCCTGTGCTTGTAGAAAGGGGTAGGCCATATCACTAAATAAATCAGGGTCAGTTTTCTCATCTTGTGGAAAGGGAGATAAAGTTATGATAGTTTATTTCCCTTCCCACAGGTTTCCTGCAGATTTGTGTCTCTGCTCTAACCCCAGTGGCCTCAGCTTCTCCGCAGCTCTGGGGCTTGGAGTTGCTGGGTGCCGGGCCCACTTGAAGGTTTGTGTCTCTGGTCCTCTAACCCCACAGTGGCCCCAGCACCTCCATAGCCACAGGGCTCAGAGCTGCTGGGGTGCCGGGCACCCTGCAGGCCGAGTCCTCGCGCCTCGGACCCCGGCGGCCCCAGCAGTGAGGTGGGGCTTGGAGCTGCAGGGGGCCAGGCACCCCAGGGGCAGCAGCAACCAAGCAGGCCCAGAGGCCCTCTTCCAGTGGTTTGGGCAGAATGTGTGCATCGTCACCATGGCAACAATGCAAGTGTCTTGTCCCAGCTGCTGCCTACTTTGTCTTGGAGTGATGGTTAATTTGCATATTACTCTTTAATAGATTAGATGTATTGCATCTTCTTTACCCATTCATCTATAGAATAACATTAAAACATTTCCAGGTCTTGGCCACTGTGAATAATGCTGCAGTTAATTAATAAATATTTTCAA
The DNA here is from genome assembly GCA_004026665.1 of Murina feae. NCBI lineage: Eukaryota > Metazoa > Chordata > Mammalia > Chiroptera > Vespertilionidae > Murina > Murina feae. The sequence goes on along the minus strand of PVJC01018531.1, from coordinate 1,335 downwards.
ACATCTTAGGTACATACTTAGTACACTCCTATAGGAGTTACTTGGTCACTGGTAATTTTATTCTCAATTTTCTGAGGGACCTCCATACTGTTTTCCGTAGTGGCTGTACCTATTTACATTTCCACTGGCAGTAAATGAGACTTCCTTTTTCTTCACATCCTATACAACACTTGTTAATTTTTGTATTTTAACATTTACTATTGCTCTATATTAGAGAACTAAGAGATCTGAATTTTCAAAGTTAGATTAAGAAATATATTTCTGGACAGCAAGATGGCAGCATAAGGTAGATGCAGCCGTGAAAAAACTATTTCGGAATAACCAAGAAAAGAAAACACGAACACCACTCACACCCACAGGAAGGCTGGCTGAGTGAAAATCCTACAACTAGAAAAGAGTCTGAGACTCGGAGGAGCGGCGGAAGCAAAGTGCGGAGGCGCGCGCACGGAGCTCGGGGAGGGAGCTGGCACCGGGGACACGGTTCTTTTCCAAAACGGAGAGAGCCACAAGTCCCCAGCGGCTCTGAACTCCAGTTCCAAGCGAGTTCCTGAAGGCCCAGACACCCAGAGAGGGGGGACTGACTGGCGCCAGGAGGAAATCCAAAGAGAGTTTCTCTCAGCGTTGCTTGCAACAATTACTGCGGGACACAGAGACCTGGTGTCTCTCAGTGCAGGGCTGAGAAGCGCTGTAGCTATTTGCTCCGCCCTGCCCTGCAAACTCCCTGAGGCCCCGCCCCTCCCTAGCTGCGCACGGCGGTTCAGGTGAAGGGGTGGCAGCGGCGATCCGGTCCGCGGCTTAGAGGATTGTGGACTCCCCGGACGCACTGAGTGCAGCGCGGGCTGTGGGGCAACGGGGTGGCGGAAGACCAGTGGCGCTGTAGCACTGCTATTTGCACTGATCACTGACCGGGAGAGTCGGGGACTGAGAATCGTGCGCAGACCCTACGGCTTGGAGACGCCAAGCGCAGTAGAAATGCCATTGTGAATCGCTCCACCCCCGGTGACTCTGAGACCCCGCCCCACCCCGACCCCTACAACCATGCCCACCCCACCTACAACCCTGCCTACCTGCCTGCAACATTACCTAAGGGTCTGCAACTGAGACAGAACTCCAAATCGATCCAAACTCCAAACAAGGAGGAGAAAGGCCTGCAGGTCATTTCCCCCCAGTGATACCTCCCAGTGATAACTACAACAAGACTGTGCACCCAGATTTCAAAGGCATACAACAAGAGTGTCCACCCCAGGTGATTGGGGAGGCTGATTCACTGGGCCCTATATAGGACACCCAGCACAGAAAGCCAAAATGTGGAGACTACGAAACAGGTCAGAGAAA
>PVJC01018530.1:0-31243 GCA_004026665.1 Murina feae | reverse complement strand
AATTATGTGATATATTTTAGCCTGTTATGTGATGAATTAGATTAATTGATTTTTGTTTGTTTTTATATATATATGTATATATATTTTTAAATTTTCTAACTATAGTTGTAATTGTTTTTTTAATGTTACCAGCCTTGTACACCTGGGATAAACTTCAATTGGTTATGATATATAATTCTTTTTTATACAATGCTGAATTCAGTTTGCTAATATTGAAGATTTTTATGTGTGTTCATGAGAAATACTGGTGGATAATTTTCTTGTAGTAGTATCTTTATCTGGTTTTGATAATAAGGTAATGTTGACCTCATAGAATAATTTAGGAATTACTTTTTCTGCTTTTATTTTCTCAAAGATATTTTAAAGTATTTGTGTAATTTCTCCCTTAAATGTTTGGTAGAATTCACAAGTGAACTCAGCTGCTTTCTGTTTTGTAATTATTATTTCAATTTTTATTCAGACCTATTTAGACTGTTTAATTCTTCTTTATGAGTTTTAGCAAATTGTGTACTTAAAAGAATTGGTATATTTCCTCGTAGGTTGTCAAGTTTGTGGCACGGAATTTTTTGTAGTATTGCTTTACTATCGACATAATGTCCATAGATCTGTAGTGACGTCCCTCTTTAATTTCTGATATTAGTATTATGCCCTCTTTCTTTTTCTCTTTTCTTAGAAAAACAGCTCTTGGACTATATATATATATATATATATATATATATATATATATATACACATATATACGTATATATACATATATATGTTCTCTATTGATTTATTGTTTTACATATATATATATGTATTCTGTATTGATTTATTGTTTTAAATTTTATTTATTTCTGCTCTCATTTTCATTATATACTAGAGACCCAGTGAACAAAAATTTGTCCACTCAGGGTGGGGGGTGGGGTGGGGAGGGAGGAGTCCCTCTGCCCGGCCTGTGCCCCCTCAAGGGATGTCCACATGCTGGCTTAGGCATGCTCCCCAGGCAATCAGGCCTAAGATGGCAGTCAGACATCCCTCTGGCACCCTGGGAGCCCTCAGAGGATTTCCACTGGCAGCGGGGAGCAGGCCTAAGCTGCAATCGGATATCCTTAATGCTGCTGAGGAGGCAGGAGAGACTCCCACCACCACCACTGTACTGGCAGCCTTCTGGCTTGTGATTGAGCAGAGCTCCCACTGTGGGAGTGATCTGACCACCAGGGGCAGCTCCTGCATTGAGCATTTTCCCCCTGGTGGTCAGTGTGTGTCATAGTGACCAGTCATTCCCAGTGGTTCTGCTGTTAGGGTCAATTTGCATATTACCCTTTTATTATATAGGATTATATATAGGATTATTATATAGGATAGAGGCCTGTTGCATGGGTGGGGGCCAGCGGGTTTGCCCTGAAGGGTGTTCCAGAGCAGGGTGGGGTTCCTCCTGGGGTGCCTGAAAATCTTGGGTGAAGGGCTGATGGCTGTTTGCAGGCTGGCCACAGACCTTTCAAGGTGGGTGTCTCTGCCCCCCTGGGGTGCCTGGCCAGCCTGGGTGAGGGGTGATGGCTGTTTACAGTCTGGCCACAGCTCCCATTGACTCAATATCCCAGTGAGGCTGGCTGGAATCAGGTTTCTGGGATTTATTTATCTTCTGTAATTGAAACTTTGTTGCCTTGAGCACTGGCCAAAGTCAGCCTAGGCAGACAGTTTCTTCCATCGCTGGTAAAACGAAGCCTCCTGTTTGCTTCAGCTCCATGGCTTCTATATTTGAAACTTTGTAGCCGTGAGCAGAGACCACAGCCAACTTAAGCAGGCAGCATCTTCCATCGCTGGTGCAATGGAAGCCTCCTGTTTGCTCTAGCTACGTGGCTGCCTACCGCCATCTTGTCTGGGTTCATTTGCATACAGTCACTCTGATTGGCTGGTGGGTGTGACTTGGCTGGTGGGTGTGGCTTAGGTGTAACAGAGTGAGGGTTAATTTGCATATTACTTTTTTATTAGATTAGATATTTTTACTCGGCTACACACATTTTCTTTATTATATTTCTCAGCTCTAGTTCTTCCATTCAGAAATTGGAGATAATCATTTCATTAAAGTTATTCTCTCCTCCTTTTACAGCTTAGGCAGTGTTTGAAAAAGGCTTAATTCTTACAAGTTATTAAGAAATCAAATTTTTGTTTATACATAATTTTGAGTGTTTATAAATCACCCATAATTATAGCTTACATGTATGTGACTTTAGAAAATGAAATGACACTTTTAACAAATTATTTTTATCCTGTGAAAAATCCTACATACATGTATATGATCAAAATATAATCTTTTATTGCTTTGAATTTTTTAAAAAAAATTATTAAATGTATTGGAGTGACATTGACTAATAGAATCATATGTTTCTTTTTCTCCACATCCTTGCCAATGCTTGCTATAGTTTGACTTTTGATAATGGCCATTCTAACAGGTATGAAGTGATATATCACTGCAGGTTTGATTTATAATTTCATAGTGATTAGTGATGTGGATTACCTGTTTGGGGAAAATGTTTATTCAATTTCACTGTCATTTTTAAAATTGGTTTATTTGTTGTTGTTTTTTGTCGTTATTGTTACTAAGATATATGGTTTTATTTCATATTTTAGATATTAACCCTTTTAGATAACTTGCAAATATTTTCTCCCACTCCATAGGTAGTCTTTTATCTTATTATTTCTTTTGTTGTTCAGATGTTTTTTAATTAGATATAATTCTACTTATTGCTTTTTGCTTTTGTTATCTGTACTTTTGATGTAGTACAAAATATTATCACCAAGACCAATGTCAAGTAGATTTCCCCTATGTTTTCTTCCTGGAGTTTTACAGTTTAGGGTTTTAGATTGAAATATTTAATCTGAGTTGATTTTGTGAAATAAAAGTCCAATTTAATTTTTTACATGTGGATATCCAGTTTTTTTTAATACCACTTATTGAAGGAGATTATCTTTCCATTAACTATTTCCTTATCAAATTATAGTTGATCATATATGTGAGGGTTTATTTCTGGGCTCTAAATTTTGTTTCATTGGTTTGTGTGTCCATTTTTATGCCAGTACCATACTGTTCTCATTATTATAGATTTATAGTATAATTAGAAATTAGGTGGTTGGATGCCTCTAGATTTGTGCTGTTTGGGTATTTTAATATTGCTTTGTATGTGCAAAGGCTTTGTGGTTCCAAACAAATTTTAATATTATTTATTTCCATTTTTGTTAAAAATGTAACTCCAATGTGATAGGGATTGCATTAAATCTATAGGGATGATATTGAGTAGTATGTGCATGACGTTTTAACAATCTACTCTAATAAAAGAGTAATATGGAAATTAACCATCTCTCCAGAATACCTAAGTCATGCCCACTAACCAAGCCACACCCACCAGCCAATCAGAGTCACTGTATGCAAATTAATCCAGCCCTGATGGCAACCAGCAGCCACGGAGTTAGAGTAAACAGCAGGTTTCCGTTGCAACTGCCTGCCTAGGCTGGTTGAGCCTCTGCTCGCAGTAACAATGTTTTAATTATAGAATCTACAGAGCTGAAACAAACAGGAGGCTTTCTTACCTGCCTAGGCCTTGGCTCAAAGCAACAGTGTTTCAATTATAGAAGATAAATAACCCCCAGAAACCTGATTCCAGCCAGTCTCACTGGGACCTGGGGTCAATGAGAGCTGTGGGCAGCCTGAAAGCCTGAAAATGGCCCTCAGTCCCTCACCCAGGCTGGCCAGGTACCCCAGTAGGGACTGGAACACTGAATGGACTGTGGGAAGCCTGAAAATGGCCCTCAGCCCATCATCCAGGCTTGCCACCCCACAATGGAGTGAGGGTCCACACTGGGGAGCTTGGCCAGCCTACAAACAGCCATCAGCCCCTCACCCAGGCTGGCCAGCATGCCAGCAGGTGGACATCCTCTGAGGGGTCCCAGACTGCGAGAGGGCACAGGCTGAGCTGAGGGACCCTACGAGTGCACAAATTTTTGTACACTGGGCCCCTAGTATTAATATAATGATCTGTGACTATGCAATATCTTTTCATTTATTTGTGTATTTCCTCAAAAATTTTTTATTACTAGAGTTTAATGTATAGACTTTCACCTCCTTGGTTAAATTTATTTCCATCATCAATGGGATTAAAATATTTTTTCAGATGATTTGTTGACTACGTAATCCTGAAACTTTACTGAATTTGTTTATTACTTCTATTGTTCCTGGGTTTATTTATTAAGATACTAGGGGGGTGGAAGGGCTGGTGAGTGCAGGCCTGAACGTTTCCCACTGGAGGGCCCACGATCGCACATGCCTGGTGGGCCCCCACCGCTGAGGAGACACACCTGGCTCAGAGTTGGGTGGCGAGCCAGGGGCAGACGCTGGTGCAGGATCCCTTGGTGGGGCCCTGCTGCTGAGCAAATACACTCAGGGTGGAGCCGGGCAGCGGACTGGCTTCGGATTCTCCTCACTGTGCAGCAGACGCTCCCACACACCCTGTGGAGGCCCCCAGGGGGTGGATGAAGGCAGCAGACCCTGGATGGGTACTCCCACATGCCCCCGAGGAGGCCCCCGGGGCAGAGCCAGGCACTGAACCCAGGACAGGTGCTCCTGGACTCCCCGCAGAGGCTCCCCGGGGTCGGAGCCAGGCAGAGGACCCAAGATGGCTGTTCCTGCAAGCCCCATGGAGGACCCGCTCTCCCGCACGTCTGGTGGAGGCCCCTGGGGGGTGGAGCCAGGCAGTGGATCCTGGACAGGCGCTCCTGGATGCCCCTAGGAGGCCCTAGGCCAGACCCCCCCCCCCCCACTGAGCTGACACACCTGGCACAGCTCTGCGGGCCTCTGAGGCTCCCAGTGCAGAGCCGCCCTGCCAGCCTCCATCTTAGCTGGGTTAATTTGCATACAGCCGCTCTGATTGGCTCGTGGACGTCACTGTGAGCAGAGGCTCAGCCAGCCTAGGCGGGCAGTTGCAACAGAAGCCTCTTGTTTGCTCTAGCTCCATGGCTGCCGGCCTTCATCTTGGCTGGGCTAATGTGCATACAGCCGTTCTGGTTGGCTGAGAGGCGTGGCTTAGATGTCTTGGGTAACGGTCAATTTGCATATTACTCTTTTATTATATTAGATTATTATAGTGGATTCTATCTATTAAATTATATAATCTTCAAACAGAGGTTATTTTACTTCTTTTGCAATTTAAATGTCATTTATATATGTATTAATCACCTATCTACCCACTTATTTAGTTATCTATTTATTTTTCCTGATTGCTCTAGCCTGGATTTCCAGAACTACATTGATTAGGAATGACTGCAGTGGCACTGTTGTCTTGCTCCTGATTTTAGACACAAAATTTGCGGCATCTCACTATTGAGTATGATGTTATCTGTGGACTTGTCATTTATGGTCTTCATTATACTAAGGTACATTCCTTCTATACTAAACTTTGTAGAGAATTTTTATTATGGAAAGACTTTGAATTATGTCAAATGCTTTTCTTCATCTATTGAGATTATCATGATTTTTATATTTAATTCTATTAATATGATGTATCACATTGATTGATTTACATATGTTAAGCCTTCTTGCACCCCAGGGATAAATCTTACTTGAATGTGCTGCTGATTTCAGTTTGTCAATATTTCTTTTATATCCATATTTATCAGGGATATTGGCCTGTAGTTTTCTTTTCTTACAGTGTCCTTATCTGGTTTTGGTATCAGATTAATGTTGGGCTCTTACAGTTAGTTCAGAGTGTTCTCTTTGATTCAAAGTTTGGGAAGAATTGCCATTAATTTTCCCCAAAAAACTTTTGTAGAATTCACCAGTAAGACATCTGGTCCTGGGGTTTTTTTTTGAGGGACCTTTTTAATTATTATTTGAGTATGTCTTTCTCAAAATTCCTCTATTCAAATTTTCTATTTCTTCATGATTCAGGCTTGTTAAGTCATGTATTTGTAGGAATTTATTCATTTTTATTAAAGAAATGGATAAAATCCTAAATAACTTATTTTAACATTTTGTGCAAGAAATTCTAATTGCAACAAATTTTGTTTGTGAGAAAGTATTTATTTCTTCTTAACATTTTTTTTCTAAAGGTCTAGAGAGCACCCATGGGTCTCAAGCCACCCTCACAAGCAAGAGTGGTTGGCAAGTGAAGTGCCTTGATTCGAAGACACTTCTAAGCTAAAGGAAGTTCTCTCCTTCACTTTGACACACAGTTTTCTAAATTACAGAATTCTAGTTAGTTTTTTTTTTTCTCTCTCAATGGTTTAAATATTTTCCTCTTGTTTGCAAAGTTTCTGAGAAGACAGTAGATATAAACTTTATCTTTGCTCTTTTTTACATCAGGTGTTTCATTCCTCTTCCTTCTTTCAGGATTTTTCTATTTCTCCCTTTCTCTAGTTTGAAAATTATATGCCTAAGTGTAGTTTTTTCTTGACATTTATACTGCTTGGTGCTTTGTGCTTCCTGGATGTGTGGTTTGGTGTCTGACATTAAGTTGGAGAAAATTCTTAATTATCACTTTTTCAAATATGTTTTCTGTTGCTTTCTGTCTTCTACTTCTGGTCTTCCTGTTATACATATGTTACACCTTTTGTGGGTGTTCCACAATCCGTGAATATTCTGGTGTATCTTTGTGTGTGTGTGTGTGTGTGTGCATGTAGATTTTATTGCTATATCCTCTAACTTATAGATTCTTTCCTCAGGTTAGTCTAGTCTACTAAGTTCATGAAAGGCACTTTATTTTTCTGTTTCATTTTTTTTAATCCACTAAACTTTTAGCATATTAATCATATTTGTTTTAAATTCCTGAACGTATTTAATTCCAGCATCCTTGCATGTCTGATTATGATGCTTGCTCTGTCTCTTCCAATTGTGCTTTTTCTTTTTGGGTGTGTCTTGAAATACTTTTCTTTATAGCCAGATGTGATGTATTAGGTCAGTGATTCTCAGCTGGTGTGCCACAAGAATTTAAAACATGTATATAATAGATGACTATTTAGTCAGGGTTACTGACGTTTTTTCCCTTAGATTGTTAAATAAAAAAAATGATAGCCCTGACTGGTTTGGCTCAGTGGATAGAGTGTTGGCCTGTGGACTGAAAGGTCCCAGGTTTGATTCTGGTCAAGGGCATGTACCTTGGTTGCGGGCACATCCCCAGGAGGAGGTGTGCAGGAGGCAGCTGATTGATGTTTCTCTTTCATCGATGTTTCTAACTATCTACCCCTCTCCCCTCCTCTCCATAACAAAATCAATAAAATATATAAAAAAATTACAATAGTCAACACAACAATAGCCATCTGGTGAGATTGAATCAAAATTATACTTTTTTTTTTGTCAGATCGGCAAAAATATATTTTTGGTGTGCCACAGAATTTTAGTAATTAGTTTATGTATGCCATGTGATGAAAATGTTGAAAATTAATGTACTATATAAAAAGAACAAATGTAAATAGGCTTTTAATAATGTAATGGTGAGCTGCGGAGGCAGGGAGAGCATTCTATGGCCTTAGAATTAGGGTTGAGTCTTTTAGTGAGCCTTGGCCTCTGGACCATGAATTTCACAAGAGTTTCTTAGATTTTATCTTTCCCCTTAAGTGTGACAGGAGGGCTAGAGTGGATTTGAGTTGTTTATTTCCCTTCCTCAGGTCAGTTAAGCTCTGATAGTAGACCAATGGATTAGGCTCTAGTTAACCAGTTTCCCTTGAGAGAAAACCTGTTAAGAAGAACAGGGTATTGTGGGGAATTTCAAAATGCGTCTTTTCCTCATCCTCTACATGAGGCAGGAGCAGTGATATATACTGTGAGAACTTGGTGGAGTTCCTGGAGGTTAATTTCACGGAATTGTGGGGACAGCTTATGACTGGCTGGGTTCCCTTGGAGCTTACAACACTAAGACTTGTTCACAAAGCCTTCAGCAACTTGTCAAGTACATTCCAGGCTGTCTTCCTCTGGTTCTGCCGGTTCCCATGGATATTTCTGCTCCAAAGTCTGCTCCTCCAGGAATCTGTGACTTCTTTTATTTGCCTGTGTCTCTCTCCAATATTGAGGCAGCAGTCTGCCCTGTGTCATTCTTTCTCCTGTGGATCCAAAAACAGTTATTGATTTTACAGTCTGCTCAGCTTTTTACCTAATATTAGAATGGAGTGGTGACTTTTAAGCTCATTATTTGTGAAACTGGAAATCTTAATTGCCTTGGTTGCCTTTTCTTTCTTTCTTTTTTTTTTTTTAGTTTGTGTCCTTTGAAGCACAAAAGATTTTTAAGTTTGATGAAGCCCTATTTATCTTTGTTGTTGATGATGAAGCTCTCAGTGTCATATCTAAGAAACTGTGCCCTGCCTCAAAATAACTAAGATTAATTGCTGTGTTTTCTTTTTAAAAAATACATTTTATTGATTTTTTACAGAGAGGAAGGGAGAGAGATTGAGAATTAGAAACATCGATGGGAGAGAATCATCAATCAGTTGCCTCCTGCACACTCCCCACTGGGGATGTGCCCGCAACCAAGGTACATGCCCTTGACCGGAATCGAACCTGGGACCCTTGAGTCCACAGGCAGATGCTTTATCCACTGAGCCAAACCGATTAGGGCTGTGTTTTCGTTTTAAGAGTTTTAAGTTTTAGCTCTTACAGTTAAGTCTATGATCCATTTGTGCATACATTATGACATTGGTACACAACTTTAATCTTTTGTATGTGGTTATCTAATTATTCCAGGATAATTTTTTTTAAAAATGTATAATTATTCATATATATATTCTTCGTGTTATCTCCTGAGAAAAAACATACTTTACTTAGAAATAGCCCAACCAAAAAGGAATTTTATAAACTGAGATGGGAAATCAAAAATTTTCCTTAAGTATTATATTAATCACATTATATTATCTGAGTCTTCTCAACAGTGAACATATTTTTTTTTCTTAAAAGAACTGTTATGAGTTAAAATTTAAGTAAAGTTTTATGGCATGATTTGTTTGTAAGTTAATTAAGCTGTAGTTAGATGTAGTTACAAGTCATCCTTATGGAATTTGTCATAAAGCCACAACCACCAATAAACTATTATTTTCTCCCCCATGTCTTCTCTGGGCATTTATTTTTATCAGGTACCTTACAACAGTGGGCATACATGGATAGTCAAGGACTATTCCATAACCTATAGCATATTTTATATTTTTTCACCCAATTCCAATAGCTCTGCCTATATGAAAACATACATTTTTTATGTAGACAAAGCAAGTGCACATGAAAAGATTATTGCCAAAATATACAGCACAATTAAAGAAACAAATAATTGGATAGATTACACTTGTATATAAAAAGACACTACTATGTATACTATATGTAAGACACTACTTGTATATACAAAGAGTTGGAATTAGAGAAATGAAAGATTAGTGTAAACAGGTCATCATAAATATATTTTTCAGAACAACTCTTTGTTAGCTTCTCCATTCTGAGCACAATTTAACACCAGGATTTGAGAAAACAATCTTTTTAAGGTAAAATAGACCTTATCTGGATTCTTGGCTCTTCTCCTAAATATTTGAATGATGAGAAAGATATTAATCCCTGTACCTCAGCTTCCTCACCAGCAAAATTGAGATGTAACACCTATAGTTTATAAATTTATTTTATAAATTCTGTGATATTTCAATGTAATGATATGTAAAATTGTTAGAAAAATGTCTGACGCAAAGCTGATATATTTATTGTGCTCAACTCAATCACTGCCTCTTTTAAACTTTGTATTCTTGTTTTTATAACAGTCATCAATCATGACCTAAATATGTGTTATATATTTTATATTTATTTCTTTACAGTTTTTCTCCCTCCTCTAAGATATAGAAACTATGACATCAGGAGACTTGCCTGTTTTGTTCATTTCTATGACTCAGCAGTTAGAATCATGTCTGGAATCTACTAAGAATACAAAAAAATATTTATTGAGTAAATGGATAAATGATAGTTATTAGTAGTAAGCAACATTACTTTTTAATTTAGGTACTATATAATTTGGGATAACACCTGCATATGACCCCCTATTTACTTACTGTGCTTTGTCAGCAAGCGTTAACACTTGTACCTGGATAATTAAAAATAGGGTTTATCTTATTTTAAAAAGAAAGTGATTAGAATGAGATGATACTGTAATTGAAAACACATAAATTCACCATTGTAAACGTAGTAACAACTCAGTAAGAATAAATGTAATTTAATTATTAAATCATTAATTTAATTCATTAAATTATATTTAGTAAATACAATTTAAATATAATTATTGTTAATAATTATTATGATGTTATAGGTTTAATTATTTCCTCCACCTCCCAAAAGATATGTTGAAATTCTAAAGGAAAATATTGGGACCTAGTGGAGACTGAAAGCTAAATCATGGCCCAACCAATTACCATGCAAACTGAGTTGCTCATCATAAACTGGGTGCTATGCAACCCTCCTGCCATAAAATTGTGCATGCACAGCACAGCAGCACTCCATCATCAAATAGAAATTGTATATATATTTAAGATAAGGCTCAAGCAGGCCTTAAGCACAGGCAGTTACATAAAGAAGTGGCTCAAAAGCCCATGGTCTCCCCTCCTACTACATCACCTTCCTTCTCCCAGCCCTTATCTATAGACTCATGAAGAGCTGTCGTCAGTTTGACCCAGAAAGAGAAATCTCGAGGCTGGTTTACTGGTAATCCTGCAGGATGTACAAGCACCACTTGACAAGGACAGCGGCACTCCAGGCTAGTTCTGGGACTTCCCTGAGGACAGTGGTGAAGGGAAGTTCTTCCTGTGGGCTAAGAGGGCGCAGCCAATGTTCCGGTGGCTGAGAGGCACATCATTAAGCTACAGAGAATTATTCTCAAGTCTTGACATCGAATGGCATTGTCCTGCTAGGTTTTGTTAGTGCTTAGGGGTCCATGACTCCTTTTTCTTTTAATTTTACCCGTTTGGAAGAGGAATATCTATCCTGTGCCTGTCCTAACATTAGATTTAGAATGCAGTTAACCTATCTGGTTTCACAGGTTCACAAAGATACTCAATATATCGAAATTAATAATTCTAAAGCATTCATTAAAATTTGCGCAGTGACACTATCAGAGAGATGCAAATTAAAATGACAATGAGGCACCACCTCACACCTGCCAGATGGATACCATTAATAAATCAAACAAACAAGTGCTTGGAAGGATGTGGAGAAAAAGGAACCCTAAAACAATGCTAGCGGAAATGCAGACTATTACAACCACTACGGAAAAACAGTTTGGAGTTTTCTTTAAAAATTATATATGGAACTACAATCTGGCCCAATGATCCTACTTCCTAAGAAGCCTGAAATACCGATCAGGGAGAATATATGCACCTCTATGTTCATAGCAGTGTTATTTACAATAGCTAAAATCTGGAAACAGCTCAAGTGCCCATCAGTAGATGCATGGATAAAAAAGCTGTGGTACATTTACACAAATAGCTGTTAAAAATATGGATATCTGATCCTTTGAGATAGCATGAAGAGACCTGTAGAGTATTATGTTAAGCAAAACAAGCCAGTCAGAGAAAGACAAGTATCACATGATGTCACTTATATGTGGAATCTTATGAACAAAACTAGTGGCCCAGTACACAACATTTGTGCAGGGAAGGGGGGTGTCCTTCAGCCTGGCTTGCACCCTCACCAATCTGGGACCCCTTGGGGGATGCTCGACTGCTGGTTTAGGCCTGATCTTTGTGGATGTCTGCAGTCAGACATCTCTTTTGCAATCCAGGACCACTGGCTCCTAACTGCTCACCTACCTGCCTGCCTGCCTGATTGCCCCTAACTACTCTGCCTGCCAGCCTGCTCGCCCCCAACTGCTCCTGTGCCAACATGGTTGCCCCAAACTGTACCCTCCCCCCACTGGCTTGCTTGCCCCCAGCAACCCCCCTGCCAGCCTGCTCACTCCCAAGTGCCCGCGAGTACCCTCACAGGTAGCAGGTTCTGATTAGGGGAGGAGGGCATGATTGTTTCCTGGGACTGTAGCTATGAAAGCTTTGCAGAGGTTTTTGTAGGACTCAGAGGGGTGGGCTCTGGCCAGCAGCCTTGTAGTGGTGGTCATCCCTGGAGGCGCTGGTAGGTGGCAGGGAGTAAGAGGGGTTGTAGGGGGGTGGTGAGGCCAAAGGGAAAGTCAAACCTTCCTACTTGGCGCCATTCTTTAAATTATACGCAGTTGTTTCACAGCTGTACCTGCTCAGGGCAGGACTCCAATCTTCTGAAGTGGGGTGGGGGCCAGGCCAGGGTAGAGCCTGGAGGATTAGGAGGGCGGGTTTAGCCGCACCCCCAGCGAAGTTCAGCACGCTTCAGCTGTGTAGATGTGTAGATGACGCTGCTGCTGTTTTGGGGAGAAGGGGAAGGGGAAGGGTCTGACTCTGGGGGCCACTCAGGCCTGCCTCCAACCTGGTCTGGAGTTGTAGGGAGGTGAGGCATGCTCAGCCCCACTGGAGGGGGCCCACAGTGGTGAGCCACGGGCTCTGGGTGCCTCAGAGTGCTGACGGGTGATCGCCTACGTGCTATTGTTGTGGGCACCCCTGGTGGGTGTGGCGGGGGGGGGTGGGGGAAGAGATTGGGAGTCAGAGGTGAGGACTGTAACTACTCCTAAGGCTGAGTCTTCTCCCCTTCTGGTCAGCATCCCTGTCCCCCTGGGGGTGCAGGAGGCTAGGGTAGGGTGCCTGTCCCCCAAGGGTGCAGGGGCTGGGGAAGGGTGTCTGTGGAAGTGGATTGGAAGAGCTCCCCTGGCTGCTTTCTCTTCCTCATTTGCAGTACAGGCTCCTGTCAGGCACCCTCATCAGATCCCTGGAGCTTGGCTCTGGACCCCTGCCCCCTGCTGTGCATGCATCAATATGCAAATCGGTCCTTATTGGGACACTGTAACAACCATTAGCATATTACCTCTGTATGTATAGATAAACTGGTGAACAAAAAGAGATCCAGAGACATTACAGCATGAGACAGATTCACATATTTCATAGGGTAAGGGGGGCAGCGGGCAGGAAGATAGTAACCAATGAATTATATGTATATGTGTATAGCCCATGGACAGACAATAATGAGAGGAAGACCTGGGGAGGGGGCAGGAGTGGGATAGAGGGGGTCAATGATGGATGAAGGGACATTTGTAATACTTTCAACAATAAAGATAATTTTTTTTTAAAAAAATTGCATTACAAACTTAATTTATTAGCTCTTAGTTATGTAGAAACAGTTATCCTTTCTAGCTTTGTGATTCCAGAAGAAATGGAATTTTCGAGTTTCCTTCCCCAGACTCCAGTGCAATCAACTTCAGCCAAGACATCTCTGCTATTATGCCCATACCTAGCAACTAGAGCTCCAAGGATCCCAGCATCTTGTCTTTACTTCTGGTCAAAGGTCTTTTTTACCTGACTCACTACTGATGCTATTGCTTCCAGGTGATTTTAAACTGACATGAGGTTTCTGACTTTGATACTTGTCATCACACTTTATGCCTGTAACTCAGCCAACATGGACGCAACCATCCTCTGTTCCACACTGACATGAATTATAGAATATAAATTGAGTGGCTTATTAAAATGTATGCCACTACAAAAAACACTTACTTTATATTTTTTTTCTTTGTCCAGGTTTCATATTCATACAGCAACTCCCATAATAGCAACCTTAAATTTTATGTTAACCATTTTTCTTGATAAATTAAGACAAGCAATATTGCTAAGTCTGTTTGCCTAACTAAAGTGATCTTCTTTCTCTGTCTTTTTTAAATCCACTAGCCTCCCAAATAACTAGGGAGGTCGATAAGGAGGCCATATTGACCTCCCGGTCTTAACCCTTTACAAAATCACTCATTAGTTGTGTCATGTATGTTAAAACTGTATTATCTTCATTTAGCATTACATGTAATCTTGTACTATTCTCTGAGTTTGCTATTTCAGGGAGGGGAAGTAACTGACATAGTGATTTTTTGGGAAGATAAGTAACCAGATAATATTGATGCTGACTATAAGTATTTACCTTAACCTAGTACACTGAGCAATGACTAAGAAACCCAATACATATTAGACATTGAATGAAAATGTGCCCAGCTATACACCCATAAATCATAAAGAAATGAAGGAATTACAGTAATATATATGATTAAATCCTTAAACTGTGTTTGCTTTATCCTCTTTATGGCACAAGTTGAAATACATTGTATGTTTTTATGAAAATGTGTTCAACTTCACTAGTCATTAGGGAAATGTAAATCAAAACTATAATGAAATATCACCTCCCATCTGTTAAAATGGCTCTTATGGATGAGACAAGAAATGTTGGAGAGTTTGTGGAGAAAAAGAAACTACCTGTTACTGCTGGTGGGAATGTAAACTGGTGCAGCTACTATGGAAAACAGTATGGAGTTTTCTCAGAAAATTAAGTACCCCCTCCTCTGGGTATGTATTTAAAAACGTTTACTTGCAAAGATGTATATACCCCTATGTTCATTACAGCATTATTCACAGTGGCCAAGACATGGCATCAACTGATGTGTCCTTTGATAGATGACTGGGTAAATAATATGTGACACACACACACACACACACAATGGAATACTATGTAGACATAAGAAAAGATAACATACTGCCAGTTGTGACAATACGGATGGATTTTGAAAATACCATGCTAAACAAATTAAGTCAGACAGAAAAAGTTAAGAACTGGATAATACTAATACATATGTGTGTTTAAGTTTCCTTATTCTGTCAATACTATTATATACACTTGAAATTGAAAGCAACACATGAACAAACAAGACAAATAAAAATCCATAAACACAGACAACAGTATGTTGGTTATCATATGGAAAGTGGGTGAGGAGTAGTAAAAGGTAAAGAGGGTTAAATATATGGTGATGGAAGAAGATTAATTTGGGGTAATGGACACATAATGCAATATACAGATCACATATCATAGAAATGTATACTTGAGACCTATATGAACTTTTTTGCTGTTGTTAATTCTCACCTAAGGATATTTTTTCCATTGATTTTTAGAGATCGTGGGAGGGGGCGGGGGAGAGAAATTGAGAGAAACACATCAATGTGAGACACATCAACTGGTTGCCTCCCCCACTAACCCAGACTGGAATGGAAAGGGAATCCGAAATCCAGGCATGTGTCCTTGACCAGAAGTCAAACCCTTGACACTTGAGTCCTGAGGCAGATGTTTTAACCGCTTAACAACACTGGCCAGGGTGAAACCTATATAACCTTATTAACCACCAGAGGCCCAGTACACGGAATTCATGCACAGGGGTGGGGTCCTCAGTCCGGCCTGCACCCTCTCACAATCTGGGATTGCTCACCCCTAACTGCTCAACTGCCTGCCTGCCTGTTTGCCCCTAACCACTCGCCTGCCTGCTCAGTGCGCATCATTGCCACCAGTCATTCTGGTCATTCTGATTGTTCCGCCTTTTATATACATAGGTTGTCACCCCAATAGCTGTAGTTAAAAATAGTTTGTATGTTTTTTTCTATTTGATTACCATGAAAAGAAGGTGTGAGATTTACCACTTGAGTTTAATTGTAGATATTTATCTTTAAAAATGAAACATTATTGATTTTATATTGAATTTCTGATTCTTAAAGATTTACAAACCTGTTATGTTATCTGTAATTAAATGCTAAAAGGAAAATAATTGATTTAAATTTTTCTTTTGAAATAATTGACCTGTGAAAATTTATATATTTTTTCTGGATATTTAAACACAAAAATACTGTATAATACCAATACATATGTGTATTTAAGTTCCCTTATTCTGTGGATACTGTTAGAATTAGAAAAATCATTTTAAAAGTCCACTGGCTTTGTTAGTAAACCATAAACATAATCAAGTTTCATTTTGAAATTTCTGTTTCCATGGAGACATTGAATATTATATTATTTATTAGGTCTGATTTCAGTAAAGGAAATTAACTACAAGTACTAAAAAATGTTGTTGAGAAGAAATTCTGAGTATCATTAAAGTTATAGGTATACAGATCTCTAGAGAGGTGCTGGTTAGGGATTAAGGGATTAAGGTATGGGACTGCACAGAAAATATCATTTGAATCTGACATGCTATTTTATGCTTGTATACACACTTTATTAAATTTGCATTTTAAGATATACACAAGGTTAGCATTTCACAAAATTTTCCATTATTCCAAAAGCAGTTATCATGAAATACAGTGATTACATAAGGCAGTCAAGCAAAAAGAGTATCTATAAGATTTTATTACCATATCTTCTCTTGTACTTATTTTTAAACAGAAGCCTGAAATATGATATAATATAGAATAGAAAGCGATAATTTCAATTTATAGCAATGATCACTTTTTAAATATTAAAATATATGTAAAAATTAAGGGGTACTCTTAACCAAGGTAATCTGAAGAGTAGCATCTCTATCTTTTATTTATCTCAAAATAATCCCTTCATAAACTTATTTAGTCCATTTAAAAATAAAGTTAACCATCTTGCTTCCCAGTGCTCATATCATTGGAAAACTTACATTCTCCTGTCTTAATTCTACCTCACCACTGAATTTGAAAAATAAATATCATCACATTCCGAAGGTTATTTATTAAGAATTCTAAATTAGAGCCAAACATATGGCCAAAAGTGTCACTTTGAGGAAAAAGACAGTAGAGTGAATGT
Source organism: Murina feae (assembly GCA_004026665.1). Taxonomy (NCBI): domain Eukaryota; kingdom Metazoa; phylum Chordata; class Mammalia; order Chiroptera; family Vespertilionidae; genus Murina; species Murina feae. The sequence continues at coordinate 14,559 of PVJC01018530.1, read as the reverse complement.
GGATAAGTATCCTGTAAGATAAAATTATCTCTCAATATGATATAGGCATCTTAACATGGTTCTTTCACAAGCAGAATAACATCTTAACATGGTTTTTTCACAAACAGAAAACCATAGAAATAATGTTTCTTTAAAATGGCATACTAGAGAACAATATTCATAATATACACATTTATGTTAGGTTTGAAGGATAATGGCATTTGCACAGGTGAAAGCATTATGAGAAATAAAGCCATTACTGGTGTTTTACTATTCTTTTTAAAATTTAAGTTCTTTATTGCTTAATGTATTACATAAGTCTCCTTTTCCACCCATTGACCTCTCTTGGCTTCCCCTAACCTCCAGCACATTCCCTCAAAGCTCCCCCCTCCATGTCTGTGTCCATTGGTTATGCTCAGATGCATGCCTACAAGGCCTTTGTTTGATCTCTTATCCCCTCATCCCCTTCCTTCCATCATAGGTTGGACAACTATTTGATATTTCAATGACTCTGGTTCTATTTTTGTTCATCAGTTTAAGTTGTTCATTATATTTCACAGATGAGTGTGATTTCTTTAATAACCTATCATTGTTTAATAGCATGCTATTCAGCCTCCAAGTGTTTGAATTTTTTGATTGTTTTTATTGTAGTTGATTTATAATATTATGCCATTGTGGTCTGAGAAGATGCTTGATATGATTTCAAACTTCTTGAATTTGGAGAGACTTTGCTTGTGACCCAATATGTGATCTATCTTTGAAAATGTCCATCCCCTGTGCACTTGAGAAGAATGTATATTCTGTAGATTTGGGGTGAAATGTTCTGAAGATGTCAATTAAGTCCATTGGATTGAGTGATTCATTTAGGATTACTGTTTCTTTGCTGATTTTTTGGCTAGAGGATTTATCCAGTGATGTCAGTGGAATATTAAAGTCCTCCTGCTATGACTGTATTGCTGTCTATCTCTCCCTTGTTATCTTCCAGAAGTGTTTTTATGTATTTGGTTGCTCCTGCATTGGTTGCATATGTGTTTACCAGTTATATTATCTTTTTGTATTGATCCCTTTAGTATTATGAAGTGGCCTTCCTTATTTTTCATTATGGCTTTCATTTTGAGATTTAATTTGTCAGATATAAGTATTGCTATCTTAGCTTTTTTTTTTTTTCATTTGCCTAAAAAATAGTTTCCATCCCTTCACTTTCAATTTGTATGAGTCTCTTGTTTTGAGGTGAATCTCCATAGACAGCAAAGGTATGGGTCATGTTTTCTTATCCATTCAGCCACTGGCTATCTTTTGATTAGAGCGTTTAGTCCATTTATGCTTAAAGTTATTATTGATAGGTATTTGTTTGTAGACATTTTTATTTTTTTGCCTGTGTTCCTTCCCCCCACCACCCTTTCTTTATCTTATTTTTACAACAGTCCCTTTAGCATGTCTTGTTTTGCTGCCTTGGTAGTGATAAACTCCCCTAGCCGTTCTTTGTCCTGATTTCCCTTTAAATTTTGAATGATAGCCTTGCTGGATAGAGTATTCTTGAGTGCCTTACTTTGCATCACTTTGTATACTTCCTTCCATTTCTTTCTGGCCTGATGTGTTTCTGTTGAGAAATCCCATTAATAAGGTATTTCTTGTAGGAAACTTTCTATCTTTCTCTCACAGCCTTTAAGATTCTTTCTTTGTCCTTAATATTTGCCATTGTAATTATGATGTGTCCTGGTGTGCGTCTTTTTGTGTTCATCTTTTTTTGGTCTCTGTGCTGGGTGACTTTTTCTTCCCCAAATTAAGGAAGTTTTCTGACATTATTTCCTCGAATAGGTTTTCTAGGCCTTCTTCTTCTTGTCGTTCTGGCACATCTATCACATATATGTTGTTTTGTTTCATGTTGTCCTGGCACATCTATCACATATATGTTGTTTTGTTTCATCTATCGTTCTGGCACATCTATCACATATATGTTGTTTTGTTTCATGTTGTCCCAAAGCTCCCTCAGGCTCTCCTCTTGTCTTTTGATTTTTTTCCTATTGCAGTTCAGATTGGGTGCGATTTGCTTCGCTGTCTTCTAATTTGCTAATCCGTTCCTCCACTTCTTTTCTACTTTTGAATGATTCCAGTGTTTTTTATTGTAGCAATATAATTATTTATTTCTTCTTGATTCTTACACAGATTGTTGATTTTCTTATCCATTGTGTTTATGAACTATATGTCCCTTAGTCTGAATTATTTTCCTGACATATTGCATGCCTCTGTTTCATTTCTTTCCTTTCTGGCAATTCCTCCTTTTCTTCTCTTAGGGGGTTGTTCTTCTTTCTCCCAATTTTTGCTCTCACTGAAGGATCTAGGTGTCAAATTGCATGGGCCCATGGATTCAGCGGAGGGCCTTTTGGTGGGTCGTGTGAGGTGGCTACTCCTCTTGTAGTCACAGGGCAGCAGCTTCTCCTCAGGTTGTTGTGGGCAGTGGATGCTTCTTGGATGGTCATGGGCAGCAGCTGCTCCTCAGACAGTCACACCTGATGCTCCCCAAACTGCTCTCCAAGTGCTCTCTGGCTGCTCCCCAGGGGTCAGAGGATGGCTGCTGTCTCCCCATGCTGTCATGGCTGGCAGTCTCTCCTCGTGTGGTCATGGGCGGTGGCTGTTCACTCTCTGCACATTGACAGTTGGCATCTGCTGTTTCTTCTAGCCTGTGTTGTTGCAGGCATCAGTTGATGGCTATCCACGCTGTCACAGGCAGTGGCTGATGATTCCCTGTGTGCGCGTGGTCACAGGTGGCAGCTGCTGGCTCTTCAGATGCACGCTGTTGCAGGTGGTGGCTGCTGGTTTCCCATGTGTGTGCGGTCATGGGCAGTGGCTGCTGGCTTCCCCAAGGTCCTGGGCAGTAGGTGTCTGCATGTTCAATGGTGGTGCCTGGGGTTAAAGCATCTGGCTGGTGGAAGGGGAGTGTCCTCCAGAACTCACAGTAGACCTTAGCTGAGGAGGCTAGAGTCTGGGTGCTCTTGGGTTCACAGCAAGGCAGCAATTCCCTGGCTGGTGTGGCTGTGGGGTTCCAGGTGGTGTCTGAGATCTCCCGAGGTTGAGGCGAAACTGGGATCCCAGTCACAGCAGCTCTTCCCTTCAAAATGGCATGGCCTTGCCCTAACCGGCTTGGCTCAGTGGATAGAATGTCAGCCTGTGGACTCAAGGGTCCCAGGTTCGATTTTGGTCAAGGGCATGTACCTTGGTTGTGGCACATCCCCAGTGGGGGTTGTGCAGGAGGCAGCTGATCAATGCTTCTCTCTCATTGATGTTTATACCTCTCTATCCCTCTCCCTTCCTCTCTGTAAAAAATCAATAAAAGATGTGTGTTTTTTTTTTAAATGGCATGGCCTCTGTGGCAGAGCTGAGAGATTACAGCAGTATCCAAGGCTGCCTGGCTATGTGAGCCCAGTCTGCCAGCTCCCAAAGGTCCTATGAGATTTAGCTGTTCCTCCCTCTAACTCACTGCCATCCTACCAGATGCCTTCTTGGAATTTGAATCTGACATGTCTTAAGAAATTGAAAAATCTATTGCGAGCGTCTTAGACAACTTTCTTTCCTACAAAAACAATTATTTTCTATTACTTACTCAAAAGGAGATCATTGGTTTCAGTATCTGTTTCTCTAGAAAGGTTAAGAGAGAAAGTCTCCAGGAGAATAATCCTCCAGTTTCTGAAAAAATACTTCTTTTCAGTGCTGCTTCACTCTGCTCTCCACACCAAGTTGCGAATGTTGAGGTGGGCTTAAATCCCTGTTGAGGGCCAAGAGAATGACTATTCCCAGGCAACATTTGAGGGTGTGGATGCACCTCAGCCTGGCAAATCCTGGGTTGCTATAAATGCTGAAAAATTCTTGGAAGTCTTTGTGAAGTGACAGTGTGGTTGACATTCTCAATTATACTTTCAGTGTCCAGCCTCCTGCTCACATTTAAAGGCAATATGCTGCTTTAATGAGAAGTAGTATATCTGCTGAAAAGGTACACTTAAGATCTTCCCTCTGAGTCAGGGGTAGCCATAAGTCTAATGCTTTGGCTCAAGTTATGTGATTAGTAATCATTCAGTGGGGCTTCCAGCAATGATTTGGATCAATTAAACCAGCAACTTGTTTTCTTGTTGTGCTTCTCCCATCCTCCTCTATTTACAATGGAAGCATGATAGGCTGGTGCTTAATCTAATGCTTACATGAGGCAACTGTGTAGAAAGACACATATTTTAGGTAGAGATGAGGAGATGTAGAAAAGTTTGGGGATCCTGTTGGGGATATAGAACTACAGCACCAGCTCAAATCTAACCATATCATGTCATCACTTTTCATGAGAGAAAAACACCAATTTTTAAAGCAATTGCTAACTTAAATCTCTGTTACTAACAAATAAACACTTTTTTTTTTTTACTGATTTTTACTGTATAAAAGAAAATATGGTTTACAAATCCCATTATGTCAAATTGCCTTTGCTCACTGAAGTCAATTTGGAATTTTTTTCATCTCCTACATAGCCTGACTCATTATTTACATTCTCAATAACATTTGAATTATATATCACAATGGAATTTCTCTTTTTTGTATTTTTTCAGAAGTACAATATGCATCATGAGAGAGACAGAGGTTGAGTAAAAGAGGCTATGGGTTCTCTTCAACATGGGATACAAAATTGTTATTGGTTTCAGGAGATCAGGATTTTTCTACAGGAATAGAACCAGTTACTGCCTCATATTTCTGCTTTGTAAAATGACTTTGAGTGGATTTTCTCAGAGAAAAATTTATATCAAGAGATAGTAGTTTTAGAATTTACTATCTTAGATAATACACCCTTTAGGTTTTCACATCTATATATTTATCAAAAGTTATAACAAACTTTTTTATTTTGAATAATATCAGTAAAATGTCAAGCTGTTGGTGACAGTCTATACTTCCACTTCCAAGAAATGAGAGATTTAAGACTATTCCCAGGGCTTTTTGTTGTTGTTTATTTGTTTGTTTTGTTTTTAACTGAGACAAGGTACATTTTTTTTTTCATCAGGAAAATGAAATTTGTAGTTAGAAAGGTGCTTCTTAAAGAAATTTCTCACAATATTAGAACTTTCTCAACAAGAAAACACACACACATCAATTTGTTCCTTCTCTTGTTCCTCCCAATAATTTCATTTAATACTTGTAGGACAGATTTTAATTAACTCCCCATATACCAAATATTTCCCTTTTTGAGAGTAACACATTCCCTATTGTTAGTTGGCCACATTATCATTTGAAATAGAAACCTCTATTCTGCTCTCACATTGCTTTATAACCAAGTTTGGCCTTGAGACTAAGTTTTTCCAATGAAATTTAAGTATGAATATAATGTGGTATTAAAGAAAGTTAGGAAAAACTTTTCCTTTCTGTTACATGATATATTGATCCATTTTACTGCCATGTGGTAGAATACACAGGATGAAGATGTCAGGATAGAGACATAAAAAAATAAATGTTAAGCCAGCCTTAGCTGATTTGGTTCAGTGGATAGAGTATCCACCTGTGGACTGAAGGGTCCTGGGTTCTATTCTGCTCAAGGGCACATGCCCGGATTGCGGGCTCCATCCCCAGTGGGGAGCATGTAGGAGGCAGTCAATCAATGATTCTCTCTCATCATTGATATTTCTTTCTCTCTCTTTGTCTCTCCTTTCCTCTGTGAAAATAGTAAAAATATATTTTTTTAAATATTAAGCTTGAACATTTGGAGAACTCACACCAACTATGAGCTACAGACTCTGGATCTCTTTAATATAAGATATTAAGTAAATTGGAATCTTTAAGTCTTTTACCAGAATTGTTGTGTGTTGTTTGTTTGTATGTGACCTAAACCTAATTCCAATCTATGGAGACCAGAATGTATATCTTTTAAGTATCTGAGACAGATTTTTATATATAAAAATGACTTTGTATCATTCCCTTAATTTCCTAACTCGTGGATTGGTTTCAAATTTTTGACACAGTATATTCTTTTTAAAAAGTAATAGTTATTTTTAGTGAATGTGTTGTAAAATTCATTTGCATAAGCATACACAGAATTTGCTAAATTGAGATGGTCACAGAAATAGGAAAGATTATAAATCCATCAGTGAAATTATCACATCCAATATATTCCTTTAAACTCTTCATTTAGGAATATATTATTTAAGAATATTCTTTTCCTTAACATTTTCTGAGTTTGAGATTTATAGAAATAGAAACGTATAAATAGTAGCAAAAAATATCTAAGCACATTTTGCCCAAATCAGAGTTACAAAAAGGAATGCAGTTAAGCAACTCTCACTTATGAACAATGATTTTGAAATCTCTGGGAGAAGGAAGAGTTTTACCCAGTTGGTTGGAGCTTTATATTCATATGTATATCCTGGAGAAATTTTATTTTGAAATTAACCTTGGGAGGAAATTAGACCAAGGATATATTCAGTCTTTGAATGTGTTTATGTATATGTTTGAGGGTGTATGTTCCATTTACCAAATAGCAATATGTTTATCTTCATGATGAAGGTATCTACTTGTATAAATATATTTAGGTGTATGTTTCTTTAAAATATTGTTGGAGATAACAGATTTTGTAAAGATTCAATTATTTTAAGTGTCATATTTAATATTCAGGAACTTTATTATATGTCTATGAAAATAAGAAACTGATACTTATTGAGTTCTGTGTATCACGTAAGCTATGTAGGTTATGCGATTTAATTGTAACCATCTAAACTAATAATAGAGAAATATGCAAATTATCCATTACAGTATCACGTCACAACTAGATCAGCAGGCTGCATCCTCGCCCTCTATTCAGACAGCTGCAAGGCCTGGGGTAGGATTGGATATGATAGGAGGGGATAAGAAAGGAGAGGGAGAGGAAGGCAGGCCTGAATGCAGATAGGCCAAACAGAAATACAGAAAGGGAACAAGAAAAAGATTCAGGATTGGAAAAGGGAAGGAAATGCGGGGCTGCACGCAGGAGGTGATGGTGACCGCATCGGGGGGAGCAGGTGCACCAGGCAAGGTTCAGGGAAGAGCCCCTCCCAGACACAGGAGGAGGGTGGTGGCCCCCAGCATGGGTTGTTGGCAGGGAGGTGCCCACAGGTCTGGAAAAAGGTGGTGGACAGTCTAAGGCCTTCTGGGCGGAGATGCTCCTGCTTCGCAGCAGCAGGAGCACTTGGGCCACGTGAGACTCAACCACCCTCACTGGGCCTGGTGTTCTGGGCAGAGAATGGGAGCAGGGTAGCAGCAGGAAGGCCGGGGAAGGGGGAGTGGTGAACACATGGCTGGGGCTGAGCCCTGGGATGGCGTTAACCCCCCCCCTCCCAGAAGCTGTAAGAAGGGAAGGAGGGAGGGAAGAGCTTTATAAAAGAGTCAGTGGACAGCAGAGTTGAAGAAAGAAAGAGGATGTGTGATTGAACTGTAGGAGCTATAATGAAAATCAAGTATAGTTGTATACTGGGGCCAGATTTTAAAAGTAGGAGCCAGAAAAGAAAAAAAAGATAAATGATAGTGAATTACTAGGCAGGTAGATAGATAGATATTAAAACAGTGGTAGTAAGTAGAGAAGAATGTATGGGAAAGGTAGGATGAGAGAGAAGGAGGGAGGGAAGAAAAGTTTTAAAGGGGAGCTGGTAAAGCTTAAAAGGAGAATGGGAAGAAGGAAGGAATGGAGGAGGGAGCAAATAGGTTTGAGAAAGGAAGTGAATTAAAAAAATTAAGGAGGGAAGGAAGAAAAAGGGGAGGGTGAGAAAGGGTAAAGGTAAAGGAAAGAAGGAATGTGAGGAGGGAGGGAGAATAGGAGAAAGTTGGGAAGAAGGATGATGGAACAGAAGTAGGAAATAAGGAGGAAAGAAAAGTTTATAAACGATGAGTCAGTAGGAAAAGTGTTACATAAAGGAGAAAAATTGTGTGAGAGGGAGAAGCCAATAAGGAAGTCAAATACAATTGTGTGTGAAGGGGATAAGATTTTTTTTTAAAAAAAGTTAATAGGGGCAACCAGGCCAGTAGGGGAGGTAGTTAGAGGTGACCAGGCTGGCAGGGAAGGGGAATTAGAGGGATAAGGTAGGCAAATAGAGTAGTTAGGGCAGGCAGGCAGGTAGGTGGTTAGGAGCCAGAGGTCCCAGATTGTGAGAGGAATGTCCAACTGTTGCTTTAGCGGTATCGGGTCTAAACTGGCAGTTGGATGTCCCCTGAGGGCTCCCAGTTTGGAGAAGGTGCAGGTCGAGTTGAGAGACCCCTTCCTCATGCACAAATTTCATACACCGGGCCTCTAGTTTTATATAATTACAGGCTCAAACATTGTTATTTGTTTGGGGTCTCAGAATCAAGACCAGAACAAGCCAGGATATGCTGTATAACCACACTCTTCCTATCCTATTATAATAGTTACTAGAGGCCTGGTGCATGAAAATTCATGCACTTGGGACATTCTTCAGCCCAACCTGTACCCTACCATAATATGGGACCCTTGGAGGTTGTTCACCTGCTGGCTTAGGCTCATTCCCTGGGTCTGGGTCTAAGCTGGCAGTCAAACATTTCTCTGGCAGCCCAGGAGCCCTTGGGGGATGTCCACTTGCTGCCAAGGAGCTTCAGTCTGTTTTATGACTGAACAGAGCTCCCCTTGTGGCAGCACACTGACCACCAGGAAGAAGCACCTGTGTTGACTGTCTGACCCCTCATGGTCAGTGCACATTATAGCGATTGGTTGTTCTGCTCTTAGGTTAATTTGCATATTACCCTTTCATTTTATAGCATAGTTTTAAATTTGTTAGCAAATAAAAAAAGGATAATTTAGTGACTGATTTACAGAGAATAGTGATATCTCTCACTTTCATTTCCCTACTGCTGAAATATTATTGTTTGGGGCTCTAAGTCAAATAGACAAGTCAGCACATTGATCTGATGAAAACTTGTGCCCACTGCACATGAAATAAATAAACAATGTTTATTTGTCTGTGTGTGTGTGTGTGTGTGTGTGTGTTTAAACACCCAAACCCTAAAATCAACCATTTAACAGCTTAACTTGCAAATCTAAAAATATAAAGTGATGATGGTATTGTTATAGACTAGAGGTCCAGTGCACTTGGGAGGGGGTGTCCCTCAGCCTGTCCTGCACCCTCTCACAGTCCAGGATCCCTGGGGGGATGTGGGACTAAGCTGGCAGTTGGATATCCTTAGTGCTCCCACTGAGACGGGAGAGGCTTCTGCCACTGCTGCTGTGCTTGCCAGCTGTGAGCTAGGCTTCTGGCTCAGTGATACTGCATTAAACATCTGACCCCTGGTGGTCAGTGTATGTCATAGCAACTGGTCATTCTACCGTTCAGTCAATTTTCATATTAGCCTTTTATTATATAGGATTGCTTATAAAGATGAAAGAATTCTTTTAAGTGTGAAACTTTGTGTTTGTTTTGACAAATATAGAGAGCTGATAATTTCTTCTCACTAACCAATTTTATTCCTAAAAAAAAAAATCTATTTGTCCAAGAAATGATTTCCAATGAACCACACACACATTAGAGTGCTTTAGAATTGCCTGAGGATATTTTTAAAAGTATAGATTCTTATACCCTACTCTCAAAGATTCTATTACAATAAGTGTGAGACTCTTATTAAAATGGCCCAGGAATTGCATTTTAAAATCACTGAGTAAGTCTGCATGTTTATTCAATCTCTGTCATGGTAAATAGCTCAAAGTTATAGCTCTAAATGAAATCAATGAGTTGAGAAGTGTTAATTTACCAATGAAATAAAAACACACAACTCAGTCAAATGTTAGAAAACTCAGTTAAATGTGTGCAGGGTCTGAGATTTTCCCTACTTGTAAGCTAACAAATTAGCTTGCCATAATTTCATGGATGTTGGCATTAATGATCTGGGATACAGACAAAGCACTTTGTTACTCACTATACAACAAGCAGCATGAGCTTCACGTTCATGCCAGTTCTCCTTGTCCACACCAAATCTCACAGGGATGACAAGGATCACATGGGTAGATGCTGCACATGTAGGAAACCCCAAACCTTTATAAAGAGCTGCACAAAAATCTTCCCAAACCTTGCCCTGTAGAAAGATACTGAATATTAAATAAACCTGCACTTGATTTTTGGAGGGAGGTGCTATCACTATCTTCCAAGTCTGTTTACTCTATAAATGCCCTTGAAAAAAATTACTCTGGAACAAATCTTTCATTGTATTAGCTTCCAAGGCTTGCACAAACATGACAGGCCCATGAAGAATTCTCCCAACAATGATTTTTCCATTTTAATTGGATATTTTACAAGAGATAATCACAGGGACATCAGTATCCCATCTCATTTCCAATGTAACTTGCTCATGTATGCTTCTTTCTCAAATACAGATGTGAAGATTCCTCACCATTACCTCACTAGGGTTCCTGAATATTACAGGAGCGTGTCTACATGGTATAGTTCTACAAGGAAAAGACAAACTATAGTCGTGCACCGTGATAACGGGTACTTGTGGCTTTCAGTTTATTTTCATGCAATCCTGGCTCTTCAATATGCAGCTCAACTTCTCTCCTTTTAGATAACTTTCCAGAGTATGTGTGGAATCTATAGTTAGTGAGGTAAAGCCCTCTAGTCCCCCCACCGCAATGTTCTCATCCTTATCACAACCTTTTTATCCCTTCACTAAAAATAAAAGAAAATCTAATTACCTCATCCCCACACAATAAAATTTTACTGCAGAAATTCAAGACCCTTAAACACAAGCCAGATAGATAGAAAATTCTTCTCAACTTCTCTGAAACTAGGAGACTTAAATCTCCCAACCTCTATAAATTTATTTTCTTTTATGACTCAAGTACTGCAAAGTTGTGGAGAGAGAGAAAAAAAAACACCTCATATTTATATCTTTCCATCAAAACCACCTAAATAGTGATATTCTGGCACAAATATATAACATTTAATATTTTTTTTATTTTTATTTTTTTGCATAAGACACTTGGTTTAATCCAAAGCCAAAAATTAAAAAGATGAGCTCAGGAAATGCTGAAAAGTCAATACCTAGTACTGACTCTATTCTTGCTTGACTTATTACATGCTTCATTCATCACAGAATCTTTCTTTTGTGAATGGTTAGAGTTGTTAGTTATTGGGATCTTTCACTGCATGGACTTTATTAGTGGTGGGCTTAGATTTTATATTTAGAGCACTCATAGTAAAAATCACTATGTTAAGCAACATGGCGTTTAAACCTTCTTGACCTCAACAGGTTATAGCCTATTAGAGAAAACTGTTTTACATAAAAATTGTAAGGAAAAGTAAAAAGTGGTGCCTCGTTAGAGAGGGCATTCCTGCTGGTGCTGTAACAAATTACTACAATGTAGGGCTGTAAAAGAAGACACCTTCACTCTCTTTCAGTTATGCAGGTCAAAAATCTAAAATTAGTTGCATCGGGCTAACCTCAAGCTGCTGGTAGAATTTCTCTTTCCTTTGGAGTCTCTAAGGGTAATACATTTCTTGTATCTTTTACTCCTAGGGGCTGCCTACACTCTTTGTCTAGTAGCCTCTTCTTTTAGTGTGTTCATTATTCCAACTTCTGCTGCTACTGTCACATCTTCTCTGACTGGATCTCCTGCTTCCATGTGTCTTATAAGGACACTTGTGATTGTATCGGGCTCCGGAAAATAATCTAGGACAATCTCCCCATCTCAAGTTACTTAACTTAATCACATCAGCCAAAGTCCTTTTGCCTTATGGGGTAATATATTTACTGGTTATGGGGGTTAATATATAGACCTATTTGGTGGCTCATTCTACCTCTCTAGAGAAGCATGTGTTTTTGTAATTATTAAGAATAAAACATCTATACTTTTAATTACATACTTGGTTTGATATCTGATGAAACGTTTATTATTTTATATATGATATGGGTAAATTATTTGTTTATTAATTTCCTCTCTAAAATGCTATTATAACTGAACGAGGCTATTCAGAAAGAGAATAGGGGAGAGTGAGTGGGAGAGAGACAGAGACAGAAAACAAGAGAAATCTGTTCTTTCTCATACCTGTCATGAGGTGAATTGTTAATCCACATAAAAGAAACTCCCTCAACATTTTAAAATATTATAATGAAAAAATATGTTAATGAAATAGTAGTTGACCTTAAAATAGTCCAATATAACAGCTTTTGAACCTGCTGACTACTTATTGATTTATTTAGCTTGTTTGCCAATATTCTGTGCACAAGTTCAATATCCCAAGCTTAAGTGTGATGAATACAGACCATTCCTAAACCTGATAAACATTTCAAAGGAAGAAAGAAGCAGGCGAGCCTCCTATCACAATATGGTAATATTTTGACAGTACTGTCTGCCCTGAATCAAAAGACAGGAAAGAGCATACCCTTGAAGCTTCACTCTGATATTACTGTGTGATTCCAAACAATCTTATGAATATTCATGTTTTCTAGTGTCTGAGATGCTGCTATGAACCCATCAGTTATTAAGGAATGACAACACAATGTTGTTCTGACGATTCTTATTTTATTATTCTTACCAACTGTTATAATGTAGACTTGAGCATCAAAAATATATCTCCTAACTAAAGCTGATTTATTTTAGTGACATTGTAAAATAACAGGTAATTCACAAAAAAATAGGGAATGTGTCACAACAAAGTACATATCCTTTCCAGCTTTGAAAATGTATTAAATTCTTCTTCCCAGAAAAAAAAAAGAATGGAATAATAGAGATAGGATTTATCCTTCAACCTGAAACAGCCAAAAAACAAAACAAAACAAAACAAAACAAAAACAAAAAAAACCCAGAAAATATATAAAACAAGTGTTTTTAAAACATCAGTCAGTGAAGGACAGTAATTATTGGTGCTTGATTTTACTGAGACTGGTTTTTAACCGGACGTAGGTTCTGCTGCCTGCCACAACCAAAGCCAAACTCATGAGGTAGGTGCTTGAACGAGGGAAAGCAGTTTATTCAAGTGTCACCCACTAGAGAAGAGCCCATCTTAATGTCTCCGTGCCGGCAAGGCTTTTATCGGGAGGCAGAGGGAATGCAGAACAAGGTGATTGGGGTGGAGTGGTTGAGAACATGCAGACAGTGTCCTGGCTGGTCCCTATATGAATCATTAAGGTCATATTTCTGCAGTTGGGCAATCTGTGTCAGCCAAAGTCTTATGGCCAAGGCTGTTCCTTGTACAAACTAGAACTGAAACTGCTATGCCTATAACATGTTCACAAGTAAACTGTTGGTATGTGAGTTCTTTTTATAAGTTTGTTAGTACATTTTATCATAATTCTATTTTATGATTAGTCAAAGTAGTATAAAATTTTTATTTCCTATGACATGACTTCAGGTCACAATCCAGAGACGGGGTATTATGGCAGAGCCTGAAAAATTACTTGAGGTGATGTGAAAGTACAGGGAGATCAAGGTGGTTCAAATTTGAAAAACAGTACGAGCAAGAAGGAGCTATACAGAGACAATTTCATAGATCTACAGAAGGCCAGTCTCAAGTGTTCTACCCAGTGTTGTGAAGAAATTACCTGAGGCTGAGGAAAGAGGCACATCGAGTGATTAAAAGTAACATTTTCTGATGCTCTTAATAAAGGGATTAGTGCTTACTTTTGCCGGGAATACTGGAAAGTTTTATAATTCAGGGAAAATTGAGTAGGGTACATAGAAGAGTGATCTGTCAGTAGAGGGGAATAATTAGTCCTAATCTGAGTGCTATTCCAGCCCCATCTAACAAGTATTAAAAGCTAGAATGAAAGGATCATTTGCAGAAAGCTAACTTCTCCCAGAATAGAGCTTAAAATATTTATAAGAATATAAAATACCCACTATTACCCCAAAGTAAAATATTCACCATTATAAAAAGTAAAACTCTTAAAATATTTATAGATATATAAAATATCTACCACCCAAAAAATAAGACATGGTATCCAATAAAAAATTAATAGACATGTGCAGAAGAAATCAATAGAATTCAATAAAAAAATCATTAGACATGTGAAGAAGCAATCAATAGAAATAGACCCACAGGGGACACAATTGTTAGATTTAGCTAGAAATTACAAGTTATAACTATTCCATATGTTCTAAAGTTTAAGTAGAGGCATGAAAAATATACGTGTGATTTTAAAATCATATTTCTATAATGAAAACTAAAGTATCTGAGATAAAAAGTAATTACTAAGTAGGATTAATGGCAAATAGAAATTGCAGGAGATTTCGTGAATTTAAAGGCATACTAACAGAAATTTAACTAAAAGAAAAACAATAACCAAAATTATAATGTTTAACAGAATATCAGTTAACGGTAGGAACATTGTAAGTGGCATAATTTATATATAACTAGTAGCCTGTTGCAGGAAGATTCCTGCAAGAATAGGGCTTCCTGAGGCAGAGCGAAGCAGAGAAGGGAGTGAAGCCTGCCCCGGCTACTGTCTCTGCCACCTCGGCTCCCTTCCATCTCTGCCGCCTCAACTCCCACCTCTGCCACCTCAGCTCCCATCTCTGCCTCCTCAGCTCCCATTTCTGCTGCCTCAACTCCAGTCTCTGCCGCCTCAGGTCCCCCCCCCCCCCCCCCT
>PVJC01018529.1:0-31224 GCA_004026665.1 Murina feae | reverse complement strand
TGGTTGAAATCTGAGCTGTATCTTTAAGCCCAAGTGCACGTGATGTATGCATGCAGCTTGACTTCATTTAGGTCAAGTGACAGTTATCATACATTAATTTCTCTCATTTTTAATTCCAAATTTCCTTGGGTGGGCCTGAGAGCAATATAAAGCAATGGCTGTTCATGAGTTGATATCATAATCAGAAGTTTGCAGACAGTCCAATTATGACAGCTTTACAAAAATAGAAAATCAATTAATTCCAATAATAATTTAAAAGTGTTTAATTCAATTCAAAGAATCAAAGAAAAGCTTTTGGAAGTTTATTGTGTCAAAATTGAATTTTTCTGACCTTATTGTAAAGGCTACAGTAACTTTAAAAATTAAACTTGTGAATGCAAGTGATAATGCAAATGCATATTTTGATGGAATTCAGCATCACAGTAAAATAATTTTTTTACTATAAAAATACACCTATGGAGCAGAAATGTACTGGGATTGATGATGGTGCACATGTAATAAAGTTGTGCTATTACATTAACTGAAATAGTAATTAGTAAAAATATAGCCCTGACTGGTTTGGCTCAGTGGATAGAGCATCGGCCTGCGGACTCAGGGGTCCCAGGTTCGATTCCAGTCAAGGGCATGTATCTTGGTTGTGGGCACATCCCTAGTGGGAGGTATGCAGGAGGCAGCTGATCAATCTTTCTCTCTCATCGATGTTTCTAATTCTCTATCCCTCTCCCTTCCTCTCTGTAAAAAAAATCAATAAAAATATATTTTAAAAAAATTCACGCATAACTTTATATGTACAAAGTTAGAAAGAACTACATACAGTATTTGGAAGATAAAGTTGATGTAATTTAAAAAATAATTCTATTCATGTCACATTTTCTTTGCTTCTGGTCACTAATCAGCTTTTAGAAATTGCATTTTGTTAAAAATTATTTGAAAGTTTTTAGTTACAATATTCAACATGCAAAGGAAAAGAGTAATGTCAGCTTTTTAAACTTTATAATTGCAATTATTGAAAAAAATTTCAAATGGAAAGACAAGGAAATGTATCCCTATGAAGACAAGGAATTAACTTAAAAATTAAACAATGAGAGTTCATATTGTATAAAATATTTAATTTTGAAATTTTATGATAAGATTTTGGAAAGCATGACTTATGGAAAGAACCTCTTGAAGGAGCTCCTATTTAATAGTATAAACTTATATCCTGTACCAGGTTTTGCAATATCTATGTTTGGAAAAATATTCAAAAACCATAAATAAAAACAGCTTATTTCGTGAACTTAATTTTTCAAAAACAAACAAACAAAAAACCCCACACACATACAAAGGAAGGCAAAGAGAGTATCTTTCAAAATATTTACACCCAAATATTTACACATTTTAATCTGGACAGATTTGTCATCATAATTTGAATATCTTCTATTTAGCAGAATTTTCTCTGAGCTTCTTAGGTGCCTCTGTACTCACAGGGGAGTATTTCCCCAATTTAAAATATTATGGTTTACATATTTGAGCAGCAAAATAAATAATGCCTATATTATATTTTAATCCATAGGATAAAATAAATATCGAGCCCACACTGATAAATGAGGAGAAAAGAAAGCTCTTCCTTGTGATATATTTCAATGAATAAATGTAGAAGGAAAGAGGAAAATATAAAGTTACTACTAGACAAACACTATAATCATAATTGTTAATACAAAAATCCACTGATCAATGCTAGATTTAGGGGATGAAAGTTTGAGGAGAAATACACATTTAATAGTTTCCAAGTATCTCCTAAGTATTGATTAATCTCAAAGGAGAAGGTAGGTGGTAACTTTACAATGAGAAACCAGACAGAGAACATCTTAACTAAGTGATGCACATCAACGATACCAGGAAATAACACATATTCACATCATGAAACTTGTAATACAATGTGCTGAAGGGGGGAAAAAATCACATCTGTGGTACCTTTGACAAAAATATGTGCAACCGTGAGAAAACACTAGACATCAGCAAACTCACATGAGGGATATTTGACAAAATTACTGATCAGTACTCTTGTAAAATGTCAGTCATTAAAGATAAGAGAGGTCTGAGAAACTGTAGTTCTTTAAAGGCTGCCGGAGACTACGGAGAAGTAACAAATAAATGCAAGTGGGAGCCTGGATAGTTCTGGAACAGTGAGGGGACACCAGTGTTGAAATTCAAACGCAGTGTCTAGTTTTGTTAAATGTGCTGAAGCAACCTTCACTTCTTTTTTCTGACAACTGCACTAGGGCTGTGTAAGATGTTGACATCGGGGAAGCTGAGTGAGGAATATTTGGAGCCTATTGGTACTATTTTCGCAACTTTTCTTCTCTAAGTATAAGACAAGTTCAAAATAGTTAAAAACATTATGGTTTACAGAGAAAACAAAGATATTCAGAATTTCAAATTTACTAATCATTAAGTTACACTTTGAGGTAGATTATAAAAAAAATAGGAAGATTATTTAAAATAAAATATTAAAACATTAAGCCCGTTTTTGAAAAATAAAGAGTAGGAATCATATTTTCATTCACACACCCACAACCCCCTACCCTGCTCCTCTCCTCCCCCCCCCTCCCATACACACCCTACCTTTTATATCTGGGTTAGCCTTGTGGCTTGCTTTGGCCAATAAAATGTGGCAACAATGATATTCTACAACAGCATTGTGACATGCACTCTCCGCGTGGGGAGAGAGAAGGCTCAAATTACCCAGTCATTCCAGTCAACACAATCAAGGGCTTGTCCAGGTGAGTAAAGCCCTCCTCAGCCAGCTGGCCCCCAGCCACAGACTGCCAGTGTATGAACAAACTCGCCCAATGCATGGAGACACCCCATCCCAGCTGAGCCCTTCTCAAATTGTCAGCCCAGAGAATTGTAGACAAACAATTTTTTGTAGACAAAAAAAAAATTCTCTATTTTAAGCCTTTCAATTTGGGGGGTGATTTGCAGCAATAGCTAATTAATACACTGAGAAGAGATTAATTCAACTCAGATGATGAGAAAAAATTTGATTTGGAAAGTGGGCCTAGCATGGGGACTTGAAGGATATGGCAAGGTGGATGTTGGAACAAATGACTTTCTAAATGACAAATGGCACAAAGGCCTCAAGGCAGGAGAGTATGGGAAATGCACACAGTGCAATACACAGATCTTGTAACATAGAAATCCACACCTGAAACTTATATGATCATATTAACCATTGTCACCCCAATGAATGTTTTTAATATTTATTACATTGATTTCCAATAAGTTGGATGGCCATGTTACCCAAATAAATTTAAAAACAAATACACACAAATCGGCCCTGGCTGTTTTTGCTCAGTGGTTAGAGCATCAGCCTGCAGACCAAAGTGTCCCAGGTTGGATTCCAGTCAAAGGCACATGCCCAGGTTGTGGGCTCGATCCCCAGTGGAGGGCGTGCAGGAGGCAGTTGATTAATGATTCTCTCTAATCATTGATGTTTCTATCTCTTTCTCCCTCTCCCTTCCTCTCTGAAATATATATATATATATATATATATATATATATATATATATATATATATTTTTTTTTTTTTTTTTTTTTTTTTTTTTTTTTTTTTAAGTGTCTGGAGGGTAGTGCCAGGAGCCTCCATGACCCATCTGTGGTAGCCATATCAATGCAGAGTTCACTGGCAATTTCCATCACTAAACATCTTTCACCAGAGTTCTTACATTTCATAAGATAAACTGATTCTTGGTGAAGTATTTCAAAATTAGGCTACCACAAAATGAAAAACACAGGTGTCCCATTTCTCTGTCCTTAGATGACACACATGAGAGTTTGTGTTTCACAGCTCTGCTGTCAAAGGAAAACATTCCTGATACCTAGATAAACCAAGAGGAGGATTTTACTTGTTATCCTGAGAATACTACCTATTTGCAAAGCTTGATTTTTTATGTATGTAACAATTGAATAAAATGTGAATTTTTCCCCCTAGAGATCCTGATCATGTTTTTCAAACAAATCAGATTCACTGGGTGTGCGTAGTTTCTAAATGCTACCAATATATATGCAACTTGGTAATTCACATACCTAATATGACAACACGGGTTTTTCTATGAAGGGCTATTTAACTATCGAATATCATTTGGACATTTGGTCGAGTGGATAGCAGGTGCAATAGCCACTTCCCAAAGATGGTCCTCCATGGAGCAAGCCTCCCGGTAGTCACACTGCTATGTGGTCTAGTCCCATATTGTCTGTGGATGGCCCTGAGACGCACGGGGTCAACAACTGGGCCAATGCCTTAAGAGAGGCTGGCAATTTCTACTTTTATGATTTGGAAAGTCTGCCACCTAGGAGGTCCAGCGACTCTGCTGGAAGAAGTCTCATGGAGAGAGACCCGACCTGAGCGTGTGCAGACTGAGACCATGGCCCAGCCTTCTCACTGCCCCTGGACTTGAGAATGCACCATCTCGGACCAAGTAGCCAGATAAGCCCTCTGGTGACTGTAGCCCCAAGAGACATCTGAGGAGCAGAACCCCACAGCTGATCCTGGCCAACCCATACAATCCTGTGAGAAATTCTAAACAGGTGTTGGTTTAAGGCCCTAAATTCCAGGGCGCCTTGTCAGATAGCAATAGACCAGCCAAACAGGGCTGTGCCTTCTTCTATGCATTCGGAAAAATGTTGTCATGCTCCATGGTATTAAAGAAAAAACTGAGTCACAGATATGTTCAAGTCTACTTTATGTGCCTACCTCCTGCACGCTGGGCTGAGAACCAGAGCTGAAAGAACTGGGAAAGGAGCTGCAATTTCTCATAGGTCCTTCCTGAGGGTGAGCGTATCCTTGGAGAGAAAGGCAATTAGAGGCTTCCGTCCTTTGAAGGTGTAGTGGGTGGTGCACTGTTGCTCCACGGCAGCACTCTGTTCTGCTAAGGCTCTGTCTCCCTTCGGCCCCTGAAAGAGGGTCTGTGCCTTTCACAGGTTCTGTGAGAAGAGCATTGTTACTGACAACGCATGTTGTGTTGCCACAAATGAGCTCACCTGAATAATTTTTCTACTACTGTTATTGTTACAGTGTGTGTGTGTATATGTGTGTGTGTGTGTGTCTTACTCAGAACACAGACAGGCTTGACCCTGTGAGTTGTGCCCGGCTAGGACAGGTCCGGGGAGTCTGCGCACTGGAATGTGTGAGGCTGGCAGGGGAAGACCCAGAAGCAGCAGCCGAAAGGTCAGGGCACTTGATGCCAAATGTTGGCAGGAACAGGAAAACTGTCAGCTTCAAAGAGTACGCCAGGAAAAGGAGGGAAGGCTTCAGGGTCAAGTTTACATCCATCCACACAGGAAAGAGAAAACCGGCAGAAGGCAGGCCAGCACATGGGTGAGGGGAGAATGGATCCCAGGACCATGAGGACTTGTTTCTTGTGATAAAAACACAAGTAGGACGGGTTGTTCCTAAGTCCCACACTTCCTAACTGAGGAGAGCCTCATGTTCTAGGATGTTCTGCTGCTGAGGCTGGCTGATGGAGGTCCGTGGGGCCGCTGTGCAGTCCCATTTGAATGGAGCTGGGAAATGTCAAATGCTTCACAGAAAACACATGGAAACAAAGTACTACATCTTATGAGTGTAAGAGTTGTCCGCGTCCCTGATCACTTTCCCAGCAGCCAGCAAGGGAACAGGAGAGGTGGGTTGGCAGAGGTGCAGACCTCGAAGGTGCACAATAGCCCAGAAAGAATACAGCCTTTGGAGCGAGAAGGTCTGTTTTAATTCTGGCCCTGTCACCACTAGCTCTGTGGATGGGTTAGGACTGCACTTTCCTGCTTGGAATAGAAACATCGCCCAAAGGACTTAACCAAATAGGGACTTTCTCCCTCAAGTAGCAATAAATCTATAATTCAATAGTTCCCTGGGGCAGCTGCCTGCTGGCTCCTTACAGCTTTTTCCTTCATAGTATTTGGCATTTGGCTTCATGGCCTCAAGATGGTTACTCTACTGCCAAGCATGCTTCCTGTAAGAAGCCAGAGCAAAACCACCTCCTCCTAAGGCCTTTTCCCTGGGGGGTGGGGACAGCAGCCCTTCCCAGTGACCTCTACCTGTATCTCATGATCTCATTTCACACACATTTCATTTTGTTGCATATACATTCATACAAAAATACACACATGCACATACATTTGGCCACCCCTAACTACCAGAGGTTGGAAAAGGTCTGTATTTTTAACTGTGTGTGTTGCTGTTCCAAATTCTGTTCATGTAGGGGAGGAGGAGGAGGAGGAGGAGAAAGAGGAGGAGGAGGAGGAGGAGGAAGAGGAGTAGGAAGAGGAGGAGGAAGAGGAGGAGGAGGGGGGAGGAGGAGGAGGAGAAGAATGGATGCCGCATTCATTTGTTCATATTTCAAGTGGGGATAGCTAGTCCTCCTTGGAAGAAAGATACAAGACACAGGGCGCACCCCCTCCAGAACATAGAACTATGAGGGGAGAATTTTCTGTTTTATTGCTGTTACATCACCAGCACCTAAAACAGTGTTCTCAAAAGACAGCTCCTGGATGAATGGAATGAATGGAGAGGGAGGTAATGAGAAGGGCTCAGTATACTGGCCAGCACACAGAGGGAATGCAGCAATTATTCTGTTGTCTCAGGGTCTACCTGTGGTTTTTCCCAGGCCATTTTCAAAGGCTGATGGGTAGCACAGAGCAACTAGCTGTAGCAAAGGCAAACCATCTCAAGAGAGGTACTTACTAAGATGTGCTAAATGGAGAATTGTGGATTGGCCTAATAACAGAGACCTCCTAACACTGTTATCTCCTAACACTGTTACCAACCTTGAGAAGGGAAAAGTTATGTTTATCTTCCTAATCCAGCCAGGGGAAACCTTAACTTTCAATTCTCAGAGAACCGGTGTTTTGTTGTTGGGTATAATTTACATGTAACATTCTATTAGTTTTAGGTGTACAATATAATGTTTCCTTACATGTATACATTGCAAAATGATCGCCACAGTGAGCCTAGTCAACCTCCAAGAGCCAATGCTTTCTTAATGTGCCAGTTGTTACCAAAAACCCTATCGGAGTTAAAGTATCCAGGATGTCAGAAAGGTGCAGGAAGAGACCATGAGTTACCACTAAAATAAACAGCCATATTCTCGAACTTAGCCCTGGATTTAAAGAGCATCCAGTCCAACCTCATGATTCAGACAAATAGTGGGAGACTTATTTGCCCCCAAGAGCATCAGTTATTCTGGACAGTCAGAAGGGGAACCCTTGCTCTTCCCAACACAGGTCATGTTATGTATTATATACCATCCATCTTCACTACCCACGAATGTCCCCCAGTGTGTCCTGCCAGCTGCCAGGCCACCTCCCACTGCCAGATGTGCTGGGTGGGTGCCACCTCAGCAGTGGAATAGCCTCACCTTTGAGAGACTCCATGTCAATTATGACACTATCCTAACTGTTGCTGGACATAGTGGTGGTCATTGGGCAGGATTGCACACTCCACTCTGGCCCCCTTCCTGTCTCCCTTTTTCCTCTGTATGGTCCAGCTACCCTCACTGGTCCCATTCCTCACCTCTCCTTCCCTCCTAAAACCACTCCTCTGAAATTGCTGTTACCATGTCACCAGAGACCTCAGAATTGCCCAACCCAATGAACATGCTTTTCTGTAGTGCTTCTGAAAATCTTTTACTGAAGTATCCCTGTTGTCAGAAGAGAAATATGATGAGCCCCAGGGAATGTGGAATTATGACCTGAAGCCACAAGCATGAAACAACTTTATAGTCTCATTTTATCTTAAGAATTCATGTAAATGTTCAATTCTACAGTTTTATGTGAAAATAATGTTCCCCCCCCCAAAAAAAACTTAATAAAATTGATACTCAAAGGATTTGCTTGCTTTAATTCATAACTGCATTTGCTTCCACCTGGCATCTGCCTTTGGTGTGAATTTCATAACCCTAACCAGAGTCCCTGGGGTATCTTTCTAAAGTATGCTTTATCGCCAAGTGAGGTAGGAACTAAATGAGACCAAGGGCAAAGAATGGTGGCTTCTGCAAGCATCATTAGCCCTCTCATCCTCTCCCTTCTCATTTCCCCTCCTCACCTTCTCCACTGAAGAACAGAAGGAGGCTGAGACCAAAGGGAGAAATCACAGAAGTGTTCTGGCATTTGGGCAGGCTAATCTACTGCCTTGATTAGTCCCAGCAGCAGGCTCGTCCACAGAGGATAAGCAGGTGTGGGAGCTCTCCTTGGCACTCCTGGGTGACAGCTGCCTGTAAACTCCTCTCACTTGTGTGTGGCACTCAGGGAAGTGACAGCCAGAGGCTAAGATCTCACCTGGTCTCAGACTTCCTTTCCAGGGAGTGGGCTGTAATCCCCTCTCTGTCCTTGGAGCCATCCACCCCTTCTCTGTCATCTACACACCATCTCAACAACTTTTATTATAACCACAGAACTTCCTTTTGGAATATATTTCAGACCTGAATTGATGCTTATTTTAACTAAAATTCTCTTTTAACGTCATGATAGTTGGTTTTCAGAATTAAACTGATTGCGTATTTTTTCTTGTTAATACAAGTAACTTCCTACTTTAAACTTTGTCTTTTCGGCTCAGGCTGCCATAACAAATCGCCACAGATGGGGTGACTTACACAAGAGATATATACTTCTCACAGCTCTGGAGGCTGGAGGACCAGGTCACGGTGCCTGGTCCTTGCTGAGAGGCCTCTTCCTGGTGTGCAGTGAGCCTCCTCCCACATCCTCACCTCTGGTATCTCTTCCTCTTCTTATTAGGGCGCTGAGCTCACTGTGGGATCTTCCCCCTCATGACCTCATCTAAACCTAATTACCTCCCACAGGCCCCACTTTGGGCAACCATTACACTGGGGGTGAGGGCCTCAGCATATGGGTTTCGGGGAGAAACAAATATTTAGTCCATAACACTCTTCATAAGTACCAATTCATGAGATATTTTCATAGATTTTTTCAAAAAATTAAATCTCATGGCTCATAAAGAGGGGACTTTCAGCTAGTCATGATTTCTCCAAATATTTTCCCATGAGAGAAGAAAAAAACATAGTGTGTTGGTTGGAATTAAGTTGAGCTGGGAGAAATATAAAACAACACAAAACATTACCAGCTTAAATTAGGTAGATGTTCCTTTCTCTGTTGTGTAAAAACCTAAAGGCATTTTAAATCTAGACCGGCATGGCAGCTCTCCACAAAGTCCTCTGGGATGCAAGCTTCTTCCAGCCCCCAGATCCTTTTATTATTATTATTATTATTATTATTATTATTATTATTGATTAAGGTATTGCATATGTGTCCTTACCCCCCTATTGCCCCCCATCCCACTTCCGTTCATGCCCTCATTGGGCTGGAAAGCATCATGCTAAGTGAAAAAAGCCTGTCAGAGAAAGATAAGTATCACATGATCTCTCTCATTTGCAGATTATAATGAACAACCATAAACTGATGAACAAAAACAGATCCAGAGACAGAGAAGCATCGGTCAGATGCTCAAACCTCAGAGGGAAGGCAGGGGAGGGTGGGGATGAGGGGTACAGCCCCCCAATCTTCATGGTAGCATCCAAGTTCCAGGCAGCAGGATGGAGGAAAGTGTGGCGAAGGGGGCGGAAAGGGATGAGCTAGCTGCCTCTTAAAGCAAGTTCCTGGATATTATCACAGGACACTGTTACTGATATGCCACTGTCAGACCTTCATTACATGGCCACAACTATTGTAAGGCAGGCTGGTAAATCCAGTTTTTATTTGGGGCAGTAAAAATTCCATTGCTAGAGAGAAAGGGGAGTGCTGACATTGGGGGACAACAGCAGGCTCTTTTACCAGCAAACTTGCTCAGTCTCTTTGCAGCCTTTCTCACTATTTTGCCATTGGCTTTGCTGATACCAATCCTACTACCCAAGATTTACATCTCTTTCCCAGATCATTTCCCCCCAGAATCCCAGAGTCAAGTATACAGGTCCACAAGGATTCTTCCACTTGAATATACTATAGGCGATTCAAATTCACACCATCTAAAATGAAACTCATATCTTTCCACTTAAACTCTCTCCTTATCTTGTCAGCATTGTCCATCCAAACAGTTACTGAAACCAGGATCCTGAGATGCACCTACCTTACCCTCTTCATCTCTCACATATGCTTAGCATTCATTTTCTTTCCCTCTTCTCCATCCTCCCTGCTTTTGCTTTAGCGGTTATAGCTAACATCTGTTCAGCATTTGCTGATATAAATACATTAAATACTTTAACTCATTTAATCTTCACACACCCCTACAATTGTTATTATTCCAATGTCTCAATGAGGAAATGGAGAAACAGAGAAGTCAAGTCAGTGTCCCAAATGTCACAAGAGTAAACAGTAAAACCAGAATCTGAGATGGTCATTGGTAATGGAGCACTCTCTTAACTGCTGTAACTTCCCGATGAAGGCCTCATTGGTAACTTCTTGTATTATTATGGAAGCCTTTTAATTGGTTTCTCTTTTCCTGTCTCACTCACTCTTTCCTAAATTCCAACTTTCATTTGACTGAGTCTCAGACTAATCTCTCGGAAAGACGGTCCAATTGTGTTAGGCTGCTGCTTAAAATCCACCTGTGTTTCTCCATCACCTTCAGGCTGGAGTTCCCACTCCTTGCTGACACACAAAGTCCTTCTGGACCTGGTCACCGCCGGCCAATGCAGTGTCTTCTGAAACTTCGCATGGGCATGGCATCGGCAGCTATGTGAGCCCGCTTGCAGTCTCTGAACAGATCTTGCTCCCTCAATGTGTCTCTGTGCTTTTGCCCTCACTCAGCTCCTATTTCAAGGGCAGACTGTTATGGAAATAGCTCAAGGTCTTCAAGGACAGAAGGGGCCCTAACTGGTTTGGCTCAGCGGATAGAGTCTGAGCCCAAGGATTGACGGTCCTGGGTTCAATTCCGGTCAAGGATGTGTACCTTGGTGGCAGGCTTGATCCGTGGCCCTGGTCAGGCATCTGAAGGAGGCAATGATCAGTGTGTCCCTCTCACACTGATGTTTCTCTCTGTGTGTCTCTCCTTGTCCCTCACACTCTCTCAAAAAATTGATGGGAAAAAAATCCTTGGGTGAAGAATAACAGCAACAACTAAAATAATATGTGGGCAAACTTTTCTGTTAAAGATTATATTCAGCTAGGATGCTGACTTCCCAGCAGTTGGGAAAAAAAAAAAAAGAGCAGAATAGGTGACCCTCTGTGTTTCACAGCTCCATGGACATATTTGCCACATCGTGTGGTAAATGAGTTAGCTCTTCTCTCTCCCTTCATAAGTCCCTTGAGGGAAATGGTGAATCTTAGGATCTGCCGTAGCTACCAAAGTGCTTGGTGCATAATTGTCACTCATTCAATTGTTGCCAAATAAGGATGAAGTAAAGGCTATCTTCTTTTTTTTAAATATATTTTATTGATTTTTTTTTTTTTTAACAGAGAGGAAGGAAGAGGGATAGAAAGTTAGAAACATCGATGAGAGAGAAACATTGATCAGCTGCCTCCTGCATATCCCCCACTGGGGTTGTGCCCGCAACCAAGGTACATGCCCTTGACCGGAATCGAACCTGGGACCCTTCAGTACGCAGGCCGACGCTCTATCCACTGGGCCAAGCCGGCCAGGACAAGGCTATACTTCTTTGTATTGGATGCCGTTTTCCTAGGACAAGAAGATGGTTTGCTTATCTTTGGTTTACCCTGTTTTACTTCCCTGAGGGGAAGCTCATCTTGGAGTGGGGTCAGGATCATTCAGGGGCTTCATGGTTTGGTCTGGAACATCCCAGCGTGGACATGCTGGTCTGGAAGTAAAGAAGAGGTAGGCCAGCGAGAGGAGCATGAATATATTTACATTAATGAAGGGAGCAACGTGCAATAGAGGAGTAATGGCACCAAGACAGAAAATGCACTCGATATCCCTGGGACTTGTTTTTAAAGGAGAGAAATAGGACATTTAAACGGGCGCATTCCCTCTTCCCTCCTTTTGCATGCCAGCTAGTGCGGAACGTCGGGTTGCAGGATTTTTAAAAAGAAGCACACGACAGTCATATTTATGTTAGAGGAGTCTGGTGCCTTTGTGACAGGCAGCCAGAAGTGAAATTACCTTCCCTGGTCTTGCCTCAGTCCCTTCACCACTTCTAATCATCCCTTCAAACGCACATGCATTAGATAGAGGAGTTGCCCTTCACCGCTAAAGAAACGCGGCCGCGAGTTATGTTACCGTGGAAACGAAATCATTTCTTGCTGCAAGACACATCGCTTCATCTGCACTGCTATGAAGCAGAATACATCGGTGGGGCTAGGAGGAAATCAAATGTTCTGCCCGCCAGTGCTGTACGCGGCCTTTGGGTGAATAAATGGCTTTCAATTAGAGAACTTAAATACCTTTTAACTTTAATAATTATTATTAGAGCCCCAACAGAATTTTACCTGGGAAAGAATAAAAACTTTGAGTGCTGTTAAGGGGAGATATAGATTCTTTCAAACCAGACCACTGGGCTAAAGAAAACACAAAGGAATTTACAATTAGTGGTTTCCTTGTGTGTGAAATAAATGTCTTTTCCTTTGTTTTTTAACTTTCTGACTTGATTCTATTGTGGATTTATGAGCGTCCTTACCTCCTTTTTTCTTTTGTTTCAATGCTGCTTTGTAGTGAACATACATGTTTACAGCTTCACCTTGTGCTGGGCTGTGCACATGCAGAGCCTCTCTCCTGACTCGCTTCTGAGCGTCCCCAGAGCCTGGTGCTCACTCCCACTGCTGGGCCTAATTCCTCTGCCGGCCCAAGGCCTCGCTTGCTCCCATGTGCCACCTGGCTCTGTCCCCGGGAGGCTCTCCACATCTTTTGCCCAACTAAGTTTACTCACTATCCTATTTTATTTCCTCTTCCTATAACGGCTCTATTTCTTACTGTGTGCGTTGCTGTCTTGAAGAGCAAATCTACAAGACCTACATTGCTAGAATGATCAACTCAGTACAATCCCGGGGACAAAATAAGAATTCTTCATGCCTTCAGTTCCAAAGAGTCTCACAGTTACTAAGTTTCTGAAGCCCAACACACACACATGCACACACACACACACAGTCTATAATCTTAGGGAAATCCCATACAATGGAAAGGAAAGCCTTTCATGGCTAGATATAAATTAGAAAAGGACTGGTGCTTAATTATAGAGGCAGGAGAGCAACATTACGAGACGAATGACGTTAATTGAGCAACTTGTCAATGCCGGGCATGTTTTACATCCCATTGAGTTCTCAAACTTGTCTCCAGAGATGCTACTACTTATTTCTATTTTAAAAATTATAGAACTGAGTGGAAATAACTTTTTATTATATTTTATTGATTTTTCACAGAGAGGAAGGGAGAGGGATAGAGAGTCAGAAACATCGATGAGAGAGAAACATCTACCAGTTGCCCTCTGCACACTCCCCACTGGGGATGTGCCCGCAGCCAAGGTACATGCCCCTGACCGGAATTGAACCTGGGACCCCTGAGTCCACAGGCCAATGCTCTATCCATGAGCCAAACCAGTCAGGACTGGAAAGAATTTTTTAAAGTCATCCCCCAAGTCACCACACAAATGCTACATGACAGTAATTTCTGATTATTTCTAACTGCATCATTTTGTACAGTGTCCAGCAAAGCGCTGATATGTGGAGGGATAATGCGAGAGAGAAAGAGAGAGAAAGAGAGAGAGAGAGAGAGAGAGAGAGAGAGAGAGAGAGAGAGAGAGAGAGAAGAATATGGTCTCTAATCCTGGCTTTGCCCACAACAAACAACATGAAGATCAAATGACAATTTGAGAACACAAAATGAATAAATCGCCTGCTGCCTATAATAATAATATCTACACTAATTATTCCACCAACACTGACCTTAGCAGTACTGGACTAGGAATGTAGGTTCCTGTTGCTAGGACTTTAAGAAAATCATTTATTTATTTTAAACTCAGATTTTTCTATGTTTACTTAATAAGGATATATAACCTCTTATCTCTGCATATGCAAGGAGTTGAGCCGTTAATATGAGAAAAACATGTTGAAAATACAAAGGGCACTTCCATTGCTGAAGGAAGAGTGGCTTATTGTTAGTATAATAGGGCCAGACTAGTAAGTCCATATCGCTCCCAATCAATTCAGCCCAAATCATTGTCAAGCCCAAATCTGCAATGCTTTTGAGAGCAGACCCTGTCACATATTTTTTGAGTGTATCCCAAATCTACTTAACAAGGTGTGGGGTAGGGTAGTGGATGCTTAATATACATTTTTAAGTGAAGGAGTGGGTGATTATGTCAAACCATTGTTCAATACCTATTTGAGCCATCAGAGACTCAATTTTATCATAATATCAAAATAATTTCTTAAATGCCAGGACACAATTCACTCAAGTTACTTTATGAAGACAGTCATAACCCTTGTTTATAGTATTATCCAATTAACATTCTTTATTATGTCCATTATTTTAACAGAAATAATGGTCAAATCTTTTTATTTTAACACTTAAGGAAATACTTCATTTAAACCCCATTGCTTGCCTTTCAGAGAATCTCAGGAGATGTTGGTGGAACACATAGGAAAATGTCATTTTAGTGCCTAAAATGTCACTTCCCATACTTTTCATGCATCACAATAGCTGCTCCATGTCGAGCATTTACCATCTAATACTGGACTCTGAAATTCACACACACAACACACACACACACACACACACACGTCTTTAATTTTAATAAGGACCCTATAGAGTTGGATCTGTTATTGTTTCCATTTTATAAGTGAGGAAATAGGCTCAGAAGGTGAGAATAAATCGTCCAAGCCATAAGCTGCCCACGTTGGCAGCACAGCTCAATCCGAACTCAGACAGATTGGCCCTAAAAGGCTGCTCTTCACCAGGCTCCTGCACACCAGCCAGGTGCACAGTCACCACTGAGAAAACCAGCTTTCACTGGCTGCCTACCTCCCTTATGCTCATTATCCTCTGCTTTATAAAAGAAGGGGAGGGAGGGAGGAAAAAAGAAGGAAGAGGAAAAAGAGGGGGGTGAGAAGGGAAAGGAAAGGGGGGAAGGTCACTAACATCTTCCACCCCTTCTGAATGACCCCGGGCATTCACTGGTGTCCATCCAACACTAGTTAGTGTTGCTGAATAATAAGCATGTGAAGTCCCCATTGGGTCTGACCCGATACCATTTTGCCTTTGTTTTCCATTTGCCAGGAGAAGTGTTCTTGCAGATTAAAGGGCCACTGGAAGATATTTATAAAATCTACTGCTATCACCACGACAAAGCGCACAGTGTCCTTGAGTCCTATGAAAAGGAGGAGGAGCTGAAGCAACAATTGAGCCTCTGCATCCAGTCCTTACAGTAAGGCTTTTTCCAATGATGATTTCCATGCGCCCTCAGTTGCCTAGCAGGGAACATTTTAACTGGATGCAGATGAAAGATCTCACATAAATCCTGGGTTTTATGGGACTGGCAGGAAGCTCTACTTTGCATTCTCTTTATAAAAAGCTGGCATGCCAGAAACACTGGTTGACTTTTTCTCCCTGTGCAAAGATGACTGAAAATAACGTAGGAGAAAACTCAGGGCTCCGTGGAAGTAGAATAATGCAACGTGGAAAAGTGAAATGTCCCGGCCAGTGTGGCTCAGTGGTTGAGCATTGACCCCTGAGCCAAGATCAGGATTCGATTCCAGTCAGGACACATGCTGATGATGCGGGCTTGATCCCCAGAAGGGGGTGTGCAGGAGGCAGCCGATCCATGTTCACTCTCACATTGATATTTCTTTCTCTCCCTCTCTAAAAAAAAAAAAAAAGAAAAGAAAAGAAAGTGAAATGTTGAAGAAAAGTCCCTCCTTAAAGCTGTTGTTACTTGCCTGCTCCACATAGATGGAGGGATGCGTGAGACAACATGTGGCTCCGTGACCCCTGGGGAACATGGGACAATCAAGTCAGCAGAATGTCCGTGACTCTCTAGATGGTCCTCACCTTCCCACAGAGGGGAGACTGGCAAACACTGTTAAAGTGGCCAGGCCCTGTTAAAGTTTGTTTCTGGAAAATCAGTCATGCCTTACTCCTCATTCCTAAATTGTTGGTGGGAGGTGCCACATGATGCTTTTTTTATATATAGAAAAAATGTATATGCACTATAAATATCTGAAAAAAAATAAGAAAACATGAATAAGATAAAAATCCTTGCTATTCCATGTATTAACGCCTCACTAAGCCATGTGTTAGTAACCACAATTGGTATTTTCTTCTGATCTTGTCTATATGCATACATGTGGACATGTGTTGAGGGTGATCCTTTTACATGAAATTGGTATTTTATTTATTTAGTGGACTGATGCAGGAAATTCGTGCACATTAAAAGGGAATTAATTAGAGGGAATATTTTCATATTGCTATTTGCCCTTTCTCTATAATAGAAGTGTCAGAGATGAAAGAAAATTTGTAAAATGTATATGAAAATAATATATAAACTTATTAATGAATAAACAATAACAGTATCATGTCCCCTGGCCGGCACCAGGCGGGGGATGCAGCCTCATGTCCCCTGGCCTCGCCGCGCACACAGCCCCACCACCCATGCCTGCCTCCTGCTGATGGGTCATTATGGCATGAGGGTGTCATGGCCATTTACATAGTAACCTTGTATAATATAGGATTATATAGAATACTAGAGGCCCAATGCATGAAAATTCATGCAAGAGTAGGCCTTCCTTCCCCAGGTTGCTGGTACCAGCTTCCTTCCAGCACCCAAGACCCAGGCTGCTTCCCTCCTATGGCCACCCACAGGCATCCAGGACCCAGGCTGGCTTCCCCCTAGCCCTGGCTTTGTCAGGAAGGATGTCTGGAATGATGTCCAGAAGATGTCTGATCTAATTAGCATATTATCCTTTTATTATTATAGAAGTTTTCTACCACATGAAGCTTAAAGCCACAAATCTGCCCTAGCCCACATCGCACCCAGTGGTTCTGTTGTGGTCTTTTATTTTTCAGGATTACTTCTTCTCAAGTGGTTTTGATTAGGCTGAGCATTAACCAGAGAGAGTTCTAGTGTATAAATCGGTGCACACCAGCCAGTCTGACCCTCTGGTGCATACCCTTCTATACACACTATTGTAGGGGCCAAAATGGGGGTCCTGATAGAGTACAAAAGACTGGTAGCTGAATTCAAGTAAAATCAGGAGACTACGTGAGACTACTCTAGAGAAAGCCTGCCGATGAGAACTGCCACCGAAAGTGGGTTTAAAACTAACTTGATTGCCCTCTACTTGTCATTAAGGTATTACAGTTCTTTCACCATTTTTCTGCCCATGTTGTGGAAAAGAAAATATATTTAAGTCACTAAATCTAAATAATTTACTTAGTGCTTGTGATGCACCAAGCATCATTCTGGGATGAATGCTGAAAATACAAAAATAAAGAAGTCTTGGACCCTGCCCATAAGGAGCTCAATATGATCAGGTAATTCTTTTTTTTTAAATCCTCACCCTGGGTATTTTCCCATTGAATTTTAGAGAGTGGAAGGGATAGGGAGAGACACACACAGAGAGAACATCGTTGTGAGAGAGACACATCAATTGGTTGCCTCCCAGGCCCCAACCAGAGCTGGCGATCAAGCCCGTAACCAAGGTCCATGCCCTTGACCGGAATTGAACCCTGGACCCTTCAGTCCCTGGGCTGACCCTCCCTCTCTCTGTCCGCGGAGCCAAACTGCCTAGGGCTGATAAGCTAATTCTTAAAGATAATATGTAATGAGCAGCTCTAGTTCATTATTTCTCCACTATTCGAAGATTAGTTCAATGTCAGCAAATCAATTCACAGAAACCTTAACGTTTGAGGTTGTATTTGTATTATTAATATATTAAGAGAAAACTCTTCTAAATATAAAGATACTTTTTATTCCTAGGGAGAAGTGATGGTGTTATCCTGGATGTGAATGAACACCTTTTCTATCTGATCCAATAAATGCCTATATTGAGCCATTGCCCTTCCTCAGCTTCTAGAATGAAAGAGAGAAATCTTATGGTAGCGGAACCACTGACCATCATCAGTCCAACTCCAACCCCAGGAATGGCGCTCCTTAAGAGAGGAGGAAGCAGTTCATTACTTTGGCAGGTGCTCTTAACAGCTGCCCAGAGCTGGTGCTGTCTGCTCAGAAGGGATGGATATTATTGTATTATTAATGAAGCTTTTTTAAAATATATATATATATTTTATTGATTTTTTTACAGAGAGGAAGGGAGAGGGATAGAGAGTTGGAAACATTGATGAAAGAGAAACATTGATCATCTGCCTCCAGCACACCCCCGACTGGGGATGTGCCCGCAACCAAGGTACATGCCCTTGACAGGAATCGAACCTGGGACCCTTGAGTCCGCAGGCTGACACTCTGTCCACTGAGCCAAACCAGTCAGGGCATTCATGAAGTTTTCGACTCCTAAGAGAGAGAGCTTGACCCTGCCAGAATATTCCACTAGGCAGTAGTGCTCCATATCAGACCCCTTAAAAACCAGCTAAAGGCAGAGGTTACTCTTCCAACTTCAATAAGTCTGAATTACAGAAAATGACTTTCAGACCCAATGGTTTATTTGATTTTTTTCTGAAAGCCTGCAGTCATAGCCCTGGTGATGCCCAAATCTTGTGTGTTCAGCACCAGTCTGGTTTTAGAGAATAATTTCAGATACTGGACGGTGCTGAGGTTTAGAAAGCACAAAATCCAAAGAAATTAAGATTGGCAGGACTATTTTTTAAGGTAAAGAAAGTCAAAATATAGTAGCTTAAGTTAGAGCTCTTTCCCCAAAAGTTGTCTTTCCATGAACATAAAGTTAATGATGAATTGTACTGGTCTGCCTGAAAGCGAAGAGCAGTGGAATTATTGACATTACTATAACACTGACCTCAATTGAGCCAAGCTTTAAATTCTGGGAACAGGTTTTCAAACAGGTTTATAGGACAAAGAGAGTCTGGAACACCCAAGGGCTTGGTTTCCCTTGCCAAGTAATCAGTCAAAGCTATTACTGGGGCTCTGCCTTTTCCTTGGGGCTAAATAACAGAGCCCAAGGGCCCAGTTGCCAATTTCTAATGCATATTAGGTGCGGCCTCCATTGTCTACCGTGCAAGTGATATTAGAATAAGTGGGTTTGAAGCAATGTCCATGAGAGAAGTGGTTTCATGCTTCAGAAGTTAACCTGGAATTTTAAGAAACTTAAGTTGCATTTTCACCAAAACTAAAATAAGTTTATTGAGGGCTTAATAAATATTTATTAAGACTGCTGGATAATGTTGAAATCATTAAAAAATATATATGTATAAGCACAGGTAGTTCTTGCCTCCTAGGAACACACCTTTTACTTGGGTAGATAAACAAAACCATCTGGAAAGTTGAATGGCAATGCCAGCGTTAATGTAAATAACACACCGGGAGCTGTCACGGTGAGATTCAAGACTAATTTTCAGGAAGATGGTAGAGAGATTGCTTGGTTCCGTAACAGATGTGAGCTCATAACCTTTGGCTATTCTCTGAAGCCCAGTATCTTTCAAAAGAGAAAATAATGTTTGTATCCAGAAAATGATTTTCAATCCCTTGGGAAGGTTGGGGCAATGTTTTTTGGTGTGAGTGTTCCCCTGCGTCAGATCCACCAAGGATGTATACTGAACTCTGCTCCAGACCAAAACAACAACAATAATAATAAATGAGATGGCTGAGGATCTGATCCAGGAATCAGCACATTAACCAGTACCCTCATGTGATGGGCACATAATCAAGACCTACTTGGAAGGAGAAATGATCTCAGTTCTCTCTCTCTGCTGCTGCTTCCCCTGAGGCCCCTGGGCTTTTCCCGTGACTATAGATGAAATCTAAGCAGTAATTTCAGGGTTCGGAGACCTTACGAAAGAAAAGACTAAAACTATCCAGAAGCACAGCACCACCTCTGCATCTGTAGCACACAAACGGGAAACCCGCAAACTTTTACTTACTCCTCAAGGAGTGTTTACACAGTTGCATTCACACTGTATTAATGCAGTCTCTAAATTTATGGAAGTTATTTGCTAAAGATCTCGTCCCTCAGTCTCTTGGGCTATTTAAGGTTTCTCCTCTGGACGAGAAAAGTGAAAAATAGAATAGTTCTAAATGCCAGTGTAGCTATAATTAGCACAGCCTGTCTGCTGCCTCCTTTTTCTGTTTTTCTTGTAAATACCGCCAAATCCCTGCTGCCCTTCAGAGGCCCCGGAGATCTGTGTATTTTGTAATAATAATAATAATAAAAGAATGAAGGGTTTTTTCCAAAATTTTTGGTAGCTGAAAACATTTCTAGCTTCACCTCTAGTTGTTATAAATGTTTCTTCCAAAGTCCATCCTCTGTAGACGGAAAACTTCTAACTGACAGTCATTCGGGTGCCTTGGCCTCTCATATTCCAACAAAAACTTCTCCATTCGGGGAGGAAGCTACAAGTTCACGCACGGCGAACTCCAAAGGAATAGCTTTCCATTTGTTCACCACATTTTGTATTTCTTACTATTAAGCTAAGGGCATGTTCCACATAAAAATTAAAAGCACTTTCGGAAATTCCTTCATTTTCCTGTTATGTGCCATCATGTTTGAACTAATGAAAGACTGATCTGTAAGGAATAGTCACATAAAAACTTCTGCTAATTGTGACTCAAACTACAATAAACCCATGAGGGTAGGAGGTGTGGCAATAGACATATTGAGTCATTTTATCCCAACAAGGGGTAAACGATTTAACTTTCTCCCGAATTGTCCTTGGCTGCGGTCAACTTCTAGGAAAGTTTTATCCTAAAAGAGAGATTTAGGAGAAAAAAAGAGAGCAAATAAAAAGTAATAACATAGGACCATTATGTCACTACACTAACAGGGAAATGTGTTGAAGATCTCTCAGATTCATTTTCATAAAATGTTGCACTTACCATAAACACAGCATTTAACTTATGTTATGATATTTACGTTTTATTTGAAATAAATAAAATAGAAGGAGAAAAATTTTCCATGTTGTCTCTAGGAGGGAAAAGAACAATCTTTTCTTTCAACTTCCAAGTATGAGTTTTGGTTCCGAGATGATCACCTGGCTCACTTGTTTGTTTCCATAGAAAAATGCATTTTTATTTTTAGTCAACTTCACTTTCAAATTTTCTAATGTATGGTCCACAGCGCATACTGGGAAAACAAAAATTCCTCGTTAGAAAGGGAGAGAAACTGGGGAAAGAAGGTGAGCTTAAAGGCCGTGAATGGAAGGGAACATTTGGCAAGAGGTAGTTGGGGTGCAATTCTTCATGGAAGTAAAATGGTTCCTCAAACTTCCTGAGCTCAGCATAGAGATTTATCATTGAATTTTTCTCAATCACTGAATATGAGAAGACTATCTACAACTAAGGGAGGCATTTAAAATGTGTTCTTCATTGAAAACATTTATTGTTTTCCAAAAGCCTGGAAACCAGAGAGCAAGGCAATCCCATTATTAATACCGGTCATTATTTTGCTTCTCTGGATCCACATGAGGCTTTTAGAGAAAAACTTCATTACTCTTATTCCGCAAATTTTAACTAGGATGAGTTCCACTTTTTTATTGTTAATTAATTAGTTTGACAAATACATTTTGCCCTCCTGCCATGTGCCAGCCACTTTTTCAGGTCCTGCGGCTATAGCCCAGAGCAAAGCAAGCATAAATCCTTGCTTTGTTGATTGTGGGGAATGGAGAGAGAAAGACAATAAATTGAGGAAGGATATACTATATTAGAAAGCGGCAAAGCATAAGGGAGAGAAATGAAACAGAGGGCGAGGATGAAGAGTTCGGTGGGAGACCTGCGAAGTAATCTGTTTTTCTTGTTTAATAGATTCTTTTTTATAATGTAAGCAAAAATTGATCTTTAAATCCATTTTCAAATGATGAAAATTTACTAACTATAATCTGGATCAACGGTTTTTAACCTTATTCTATAAGAAGTAAAGCAAAAATGGTGCAAATATACTAAAACAAAGTTTAAGTGGCCTGATTATAAAACAATGAGACCAATCCTATAAACATTCATGAAAATGACTTATTACTTTATTTTATGTAAGAAAATTTAAAAATGTTTACAGTGCTTGTATATTACCTCATATATGTGGATTTACATGAGTTTACTTTTTTCTCCTCTCTTACAGGAACATATACATGCAAGAGTAAGTACTTTTATCTTAATAATAAAAATCAAATATAAAAATCATGAGTAGAAGCTGTTAATATTTCTGTACAAATCGGATATTTTAGTTTTTACAAATTATTGCTTTTAACAAATAAATCAAGACTTTTAAGGCATTTGCCAGAGACATTATTAGAGCACTTATTTCCAATTTGTCTGAGATGATCTTACATATTAAATTCTTAGTACATGTACTTTCCTTAACTTTTAGAAGAATCCTGGGATGTAATTCACTTAAATCACATGTTTGCTGGGTCCAGGAACTCTTCAGGAACTGCTCATCACAGATGTGTTTAGGAATCTTAATGTGTTCAAACTCTTTCTCCTGACTGCAACAATAGTCTTTACAAAAATCTCAGGTTAATACCATAAAGTTTTTGAAGTTTCCATTGATTAAAGTACAGAAGAAAAGACCCCTTATGCAGTATAGCAAAATATTGGGTTTCTTTTCATTGGACTCTCATGTGATTTATTTATAAAGAAAAAATCATACCCTCATATATAGCATGAGAATAAAATATTAAGATGAATAGTTGGTCACTCGAACAGTGTAGAAATTACCTTATAAAAACAACACATGCACACTTTGGAAGATGCTCATTTTTATATAAGAAAAGCATGTTTAGCCTAATACTGAAAGGATGATGTTGACTGATGTTGACATACATACACACTCAAATTTATAGGACTTGAAAAAGCACATGCTTGGCTGAGTGTGGTCAGCAACTATGAGGGTCTTAATTTCCTAGTCTCTCTCTCTCTCTCTCTCTTTCTCTCTCTCTCTCTCTCTCTCTCAATTCTACTCTGGGAACTTTACATCAATAAAATACAAAATTTACTAAGTAAAAATTGTATTAATTTAACCTATACATACCTGTCATTCATGGTTTGGTGCAGAACAACCATGGCATTTTATCCATGGTGCAGAACAACCATGGCAAAAGACAGAATTCCAGAGTGAGCGGAAGAACTGGGCATCAGGCATCATCCCGGAGACCTTCTCAACCAGGCTGAGAAGTTAGTTTTTGACATACCAAACAAGCACCTGGGTCTCTCACTTTATACATTTTTTTCACCAAAGGGAACAAATCCTATAGTATAAACAGATACGAGTAGGTTTGCTCAATGAGTTCCCGAGGCACTTGAATTTGAAGATGTGGGTGTGAGGACAAGAGAGCTTTTTGCTTTTTGTCCATCCACACACCAGGGCCTTCCTGGCTTCTCTCCACTGACAGCTGATGAGGATGGGCCGGGGTAGGGAATGGTGTCTCCTTATGAAGTTTCTGCCCCTGGCATCATGGTACCTAGGAGTGGAGAGTCACCAAGTTGGATGAGTACCGCATGGAATATGCTGCAAATTCTGCTTAGATTTCTTTCCCTAAAGCTTAGATGTTTAAAAGCGCGCGCGCGCGAGAGAGAGAGAGAGAGAGAGAGAGAGAGAGAGAGAGAGAGCAATTCAGAGGAGGACAGTGAGAGATTAACTTATTTTAATACAGTCCGCATGCATAGGCTGCTCCATACAGAAAACCTATAGCAAACAGTACATTGTATTGAAACACTTGCTTAAAAAATGCCACTAGCTTGTGCGTCACCCTGTGGTGTGGGAGTTATCGGGCCGTGTGCGGCCCCTCTAGCCTATTCTGTACATCAAGGACTGAACAAGAGGCAGCGTATTCACCGTGTGTGGCTGGGTGAACATCAAAGCCGTGTCTGCCTTGTCTTCCTTCTTGTTTCTCTCACGGGTCAGGAGGCGCACAAGCTGCAGCATGAAAGGGTAAAAGGCCGCGTCAAGTGCTGTGTAATTGTTCAGGTCCTTCCCAGCTGAGGCCAGGAAGCTTGCAGCCCCGCGTGCATTTAGGAGGGGTGGGCTTGTATTTTTTAAAAAGATATATTTTTATTGATTTCAGAGAGAAGGGGAGAGGAAGAGAGAGATAGAAACCTCAAAGATGAGGGAGAATCATTGATCCGCTGCCTCCTGCACGCCCCCCACTGAGGATCGAGTCAGCAACCCGGGCATGTGCCCTTGACCGGGCATCAAACAGGCACCTTCTGGTTCATAGGTCATTGCTCAACCACAGAACCACGCCGGCAGGACAAGGGTGGGGTTTTTAATGGTTTAAATAACAATCCCTTACAGAAACTGGAATTTTTCTGTTTGTTTTTTTAAATCTACATTTTTAAAAGTACAGAGAAAGGCAAAGATATTATAACTTACAAAGTCATTACTTTGGACTGCAGTCTTACACAAACATCAGAGAATTAAAGTGACAAGAATCAAGGATTCTCCAACCAAAAAGTCACCCTCCCTAACAAGCATCTGAGACAGTCCCCAGTTCTAAAGCAGGAACATGCCTCCCATCCAGCTCTCCTCGGAGACGCAGGTTTGGATTCCCATCCTTTCACACTTTTCTGTATGTGTTCTCTGTCTGACCAGCTCTTCCAGCCTTCGGACCTCAGGGTTTCTATTTATCTCAGCATGTTGTAAGTTATTTTTTCTTTTCTCCGAGCTTTGTGTTTTTACAGCTACTGAAGGAACACTGCAAAATACAGAAAATTAAAACGAGGACAGGAAAGACAATGGGTGGTCACATTCCAGAGTTAACCATTGTAACACTGTTACAATGTGAATTTTCTGACTTTACCGCAATATTTTTCTCTACATACACACATATAAGCTAAAATAGGACACCTATGTACCATGGTATGTATGTTTTGTACATCAACTTGCTACCTCATTCATCAATACATCTCAGACATCTTTCTATGTAAACATAAACCTCCATCACTTTATGACTGCACAATATTCCATCTGATGTATAGGCCATAACTTAGTTTACCAAATCCTTATCGAATTGTGTCTATCTGTCCTTAAAGATTGATGCTGTGTGTTCATTCTTACACATGATCTCTGTACAATAATTTGATTATTTTCTTAGTATGAATTTCTAAAAGTAGGATTACTAGACCAAAGGGCATTTGATACTTAATACCAGAGAATTTCAGAAAAGGTGAAGTAATTTATATTCCCACTGCTCACATGTGAATTGTCCATTTATCCGCTACTTGCTAGCCCTAGATATAATTAATATTTGTATCCTTGCAGCACCTGGTAATGCAATAGGCCAAAAATAGCAATGCGTTGTTTTAATTTTCATTAATATTGATCTTTAGCATTTTCATGAATGTTTAATCGTTTTCATTTCTCATCTAATGAATTCTTTTTATTGATTACTCACTTTTACTGAGATGTTCATCTTTAATAGATTGATAATGGTTTTTTAATTAGTGACTGTATTAATCCCTTTTTGTCTTATGTGCTATAAATATTTTTCCAACTTATCATTTGACTTTTAACATATTTATGGCTTATTCTGATTTTTTAAGAGATTTATCACTTTTTCTACTGTGGTTTTTGGATTTTGTGTCATACTTGGAAAGTCCAAGAATGTTTTCAAAGTGTAATCCTATGATTTCTTCAAATTATTGAAGCATTTCATTTTTTAACATTTAGATCTTCAATCTAGCTATAAACTATTTTGGTATAAAAAATTTATTTTTATTATTTTTTCTACGTAGCTATCTAATTATTACAACACCTGATATTGAATAGTTAATTTTTCCATTGAGTAGGAATGTCACAGTTACCATGTATATATTTCCATACAGACCTGTATATGTTTCTTCATTTTTCTGCTTTGTGGTAATCATCTGTCCATGGATGTACCCATAGCAAACTGCTTTCATTTTTGCAACTTTATGTTTTTTAAAAAACATTATATATATATATATATATATATATATATATATATGTAATTGATTTTTTTTACAGAGAGGAAGGGAGAGGGATAGAGAGTTAGAAACATTGATGAGAGAGAAACATTGATCAGTTGCCTCCTGCACACTCCCTACTGCGTATGTGCCCACAAACAAGGTACATGCCCTTGACCAGAATCGAACCTGGAAACAAATGTTAAGTCCACAGGTTGACGCTCTATCCACTGAGCCATATTGATTAGGACGCTTTATGTTTTAATGCCAGCTCTACCTTATCCAGCACAGCACTGATCTTCATTTCAGAATTTCTTGCATGTTTCTTTAAAAAGTTTCTCTTTTGTTAAAATTATATGTACCATGGTTTGAAAAGTCAGAATTTAAGAAAAACAGTAGTCAACTTCCCTCCTGCTGCTAATGCTCCTTATGGGAGCACATCTTTTAGTTGACTCTTTTGGAATTTATTTTCCTGACTCTGAAAATATATTTGGTTTCACCTATTTGAGTATTATGTATTGACTTTTCCTTGTAGAAGACAGTAATTTTTCTCTCTTTTCTATCCTATCTCCACTACACACACACACACACACACACACACACACTCTTCCCACCTCTCCATTCTCCTTATGTAGTTACATTATAATTTGGAGTAGAGGAATAATCAGTGTTTGAACTATTATATCTGAGGATATCTGAGTAAGTTTTCAGAGCTAAACCTTGGAATAAATGATTACTGTATTTTCCAGCATATAAGATGACTTTTTAAACCCAGGAAAATCTTCTCAAAAGTTGGGGGTCGTCTTATACACCGGAAAATACAGTACTTGTCTTTCTGTGAGTTGACTATTGTTTTTCCCCTCTTAGTTTTTTTTCCTGCTAATCATTAATGCCAAACTCACAGCCAGTCATATTTCAAGACACCCAAATACATTATGCATACTATCACCTTCACCTCCCTAAGGAAGCTTCTCCCAGAGCCTCTGGCCTATTGGTTTGGACTAGTGACATGGGCACACCTGTCTTTCAGGAATTCCCCTCCCATCATCCCGGAAATTCTCTTTGTCTCTTTCCTGCTATTGTAGAGGATGTCCTTCTATTCTGTGTGATGCGGGTATCAGAACAGCATTCTTCTATTCATCAAAGAATGAATGGGAAGTAAAATTTTGAAAACTCTTATATCCAAAATATTTTTATTTTATCCTCACTTTTACTTTATAGTTTGAATACTGAACTATTGAATTCTAAACAATAGAGAATTCCAAATTGAATATCATTCATCTTCAAATTTTAATGGTAATTTCTCATTGTTTTCTAGTTTTCAGTGTTGCCACAAGAAATCTGAAGCTTTTTTGGATTCCTACTCATTTGTTCATACCTGTTTGTTTATATGTTTCTCTGAAGGATTGTGGGATCTTCTTTTTGTCCCCAAAAGTCTGAAGTTTCATGAATTCCAAAGTGTGAGTCCATTGTTCTGGATACTGAGTGAGGTCTTTCAACCTGCTAACTCATGTCCTTTTCTCAAGTTACTTCACTGACAATTTCCTCCCCATATGAGCTCTATTCTCTTTTCCTGGGACTCTTATTATTTTGACATTGGCACTCCTAAAACAGTCCTCTAATTTTATATATTTTTCTTTTATTCTCAATCCTTTGTATTTTTGTTCTTCTATCTGGAAAGTTCCTGAATATTTTTTTCCAACACTGTGAGTTTATTTCTGCTGTTGTCTTTTAATTCCCAACAGGTCTTCTCTTAGTCCTCCAGATGATCCTCTTTATTTGTAACGCATCCTAAAAAAGGACTGTTTCTTAAACGGATTTTCAACTAGTCCCTTCTTAACCTAATCCCCATCTTCCTCTCTTTCTACTACCATAGGTTCTCAGGAACTCTAATTAATGAACTTTTGGAAGGATAATTAAATTATTACCTATCCATATGTCTGGCTCTCTGGTCTGCAATATCAACTTATCATTCAGTCATCTTCTTTACATCTTCTAAAATTTATTGATAGTTCTGTATTTTCACAACTATTTTTAATTTATGGCAAATGTTATTTGCTTGTTATTAGTAGCAATACACAGTTTCCTCTGAAATTGACTTAATGTGTTTTAAAGGGAGAATACTGTACATTGAAAAAAATCAATTCTAATGTAGTTGGTTTGTGGCTACTGTAAATTAAATATTAAATTTCGGATACTTATGGTCATAAAATAGAGGAAATTCAAACTAATATGATCAATAGTTATATGATTATTTTTCCTTTCTCTCATTTTCTCCCTCTAATTAAGAAATATCGATATGCCTCAGTGTTGTTTCCCATCATAGTTTTTACATTGTTTAAATCTCATTTTTATTTTCATTGCGGAACTATTTTTTTTATATTCGATGTGAAGCTCTGTATAGCAAAACTGGATGTTGCTAAAAAGAAAGCAAAGTCAGCTGTGTTTCCTTGATTTTATAAAGTCCCAATCATAATTTCTAATGAGATTAGTGTAGCTACCTATGGTACCAAATACTTGCCAAAGTATTTATGGTAAGAGGGAGGAAGATGAAACAGAATTACAAATTAGTAACCACCTTAGTTTTCCGTTCAATATATCTGGGGAATTATCACATTCAGCTATTTTCTGTGAGGGAGGTATGTGGTAATTGGCTGCGTGGCTGAGCTGGGTGGTGTTACACATAGGATGCACTGCCTCAGAGTTATCAGAATTTAATTTTATTGGGAGGGTTTAGATGGGTGAGTTTTGTGGCACTGAAAGCCTGGAGTGTCATTATCTCCACACATCCTCTATTTTCTTAACCATGTTGCTTATCTGTGTACTGTGGGTATCAGAACATCATTGCTTTCACTTGGGCAACTGTCCAATGTGCAAGTCTGAAGACAAACGGTGGCTCTTGTTTTTGAGAGAGCCTTTTAAATAGTTGCATTTGTGATGCTTTGAAGAGAAACAATAATCATTTATCATTGTTGCTGTTGTCATTGGAAACATAAAAGAGAGAGAATAGAACTTTGATGCCAAAGAGTGATGAGAAAAGAAGTAGTGATGAGATCTGGACACAACCAAAGGGCCTACTTTGGTTTTTGACAGATCTTAATAAAGAAGGAAGGGAAGCTCAAAGAAACAAGGGTATGCTTTAATATATTTGGGGATTTAAAAAATAAAAAAATATATAACAATGGGCCACACTGATAAACTATCTTATTAAAACTGAGTTTTCTTATTGAATTGTTGACTATATTTATATTTTGATGGTATTTTCAGTGATTTTTAGCAGATTAAATAAACTAATATTTGGTGATGGTTGAAAAAGTTAGAAGAAATTTTGATCATATTCATATAGATAATATGAGTTTTTTTCTAGTTAGTATCTTCTATATTTCTGACTTGTTCTTACTTAAGGGACTTGTAAATCTCCTTAAGTCTCTAAATTGTATTGTTAAAACATCTTTGCTTAAGAAATGTGAGAAAATGTGTTCTTCATATGCAAAGGTTCAGCTATTGATACAGCATCAGTTAGGAAATATGTTTTTACTTATTATTTTTTTAGTATTCATAATATTTATATTTTCTTCTACCTACTTCACCTAGTTCTCTTGGAAACCATTAACATCTCTCTCTCCTTCTCCCCTTCATTTCTTTTTTTTTTTTTTTTTTTTTGCTACCCTGTCACCTTACCTCATTTTCTTAATAGATTTGGTGCCAGTAAGTAGAAAGAACAGGATAAGTCATGTAAAGCAAACCTTTACTCCCTTGAAAAGCTTTTTTACTTTGGTCTTCCTGAAAGAAAAAAAAAAACTACTTTTGGTCTGCTTCAGTTTTTGTTTCTATCATGGTATCATCATTTGTTCAGTACATGAACAAAATTCCTCAGTTACTAGGACCATTGGAAATTTTGGGAGGGAAAATAAGTTCAATGTAAAATAAAAGCACATTACAAAAAATCTGAGAAATCTGTCACTCAGTCTACAAATATTTACCAAGAGAACACTATATTTCATGCTGGAGATACAGTGGTGACAGAGAAACTAAGCATAAACTACTGAATAGAGAAAGAAGATGGAAGATTTGATAGCGACATGTGTGTGTGTGCCCGTGCGTGTGTGCATGCATGCACATGTATGCACATACGCATGACAATCAAAATTTCTTAGTTTCTCATTTTTCAAATGAAAAGTTCAATTAGATCTTTTCTTAACATGCAAATTTTCTCATTTTGTTCAGTGTTTTTTAGATTATTTTATTATTCC
The DNA here is from genome assembly GCA_004026665.1 of Murina feae. NCBI lineage: Eukaryota > Metazoa > Chordata > Mammalia > Chiroptera > Vespertilionidae > Murina > Murina feae. The sequence continues at coordinate 1,001 of PVJC01018529.1, read as the reverse complement.
AATCATGTGGTCTGTTGTCTCTCCATATTAGTACTTAAAAATAATAATTGAAGACTGGAAAATCCACCAGCAGTATTTGAAAGCAGTGTCTGTATTCTCTACTAAATAAAAACAAAAAGGAAAGCAAGCAAGTATATCTGTCCACCAGAAGGAACTCAAAGGACGATTTTCACCCATGTTTCATTTACAATGTCTTTTTACTCGCCTCTTTGCACAGAGGTTTTTAGAAACTGCTACATTTGGCTGAAAAAGATGAATGACGGTGGCTTGGACAATGACATGACCTGGTCAGGCTTGAGGATTCACTTTTGTGAGGCCATTTAAAGATTTGCTGGCTAAGAACAATTCCACACAGCAGGTCATTGTAGGACCACAATGAGTAGCAAGAGTGATGCCATTAACAGTGTTTGGAGAACTACTGCATTTCTCAGAAATCTCCTTTGGGGACACTCTGACACAATATAAAGGCAACTTCTCAGTTTGGTAGAAGGGAGAAGATAGTGTTTTCTTTTGACTATAGTTGGCAAGTCATCTGTTTAGATTTTTAAATAATGAGTTTATTTTCCTCACAGATAATCAGAAAAATATGATTAGTAAAAGAATTTTTCTTCATTGCCATGGAAAAGTGCATTCTGACATTGTTTGCTTCCCACTAGTATCATAAAGCCTGTTACTGACAAAAACCTGTAAATAGGGCATGGATGGAAATGATGCCTTGAATCCTTTTTGGTGGACAGATGTACTCAGGTTTTGTTTTGTTGTGTGGTTTTTTGTTGTTGTATGGTTTTGTTTCGTTGTGTGGTTTGGTTTTGTTGTGTGGGTTTGTTTTGTTGTGTGGGTTTGTTTTGTTGTGTGGGTTTGTTTTGTTGTGTGGGTTTGTTTTGTTGTGTGGGTGTGTTTTGTTGTGTGGGTTGTTTTGTTGTGTGGGTTTGTTTTGTTGTGTGGGTTTGTTTTGTTGTGTGGGTGTGTTTTGTTGTGTGGGTGTGTTTTGTTGTGTGGGT
>PVJC01018528.1:0-31110 GCA_004026665.1 Murina feae | reverse complement strand
AATTCATTAGGTCATGCCCTGGAAAGGTTTTCTCCAGGGGAAAATAAAAGGCATGGAGGTAGGAAATTAGAGTAACTTAATACTACAAAGAAGTAATTTACTTTGAAGAAAAATCAACCCGTATATGTTTAACATAGAAGGCATAGCTACCAATTATATTCATTTATGAACATTCAAATTCATGAGGTAGATAAGGATCAAAAGAAAAACTGCGAAACTCACTAGATGAAATGCCTTTAAAACAATAATCCATGTCAGTAAAAAAAAAAAAAAAATGTTTCCCTCCCCCAAAATATTCTTATTAGTTTTTAAAGTTTTTATTGTCTTCAGTGGTTTAATTCCTAAAGGACATTAGTTTAGAAGACTTCGTTTAGAAGATTTAGTTTCGGAAGCTAGAAGTAAAATTGATGATATGCCAATGAAATAGAAAAAAAGAATTTATTAGGTTTGTCATATAACTGAAAATTAATTTTCACTCTAACTTCTAATATTAAATGGTCTTTATTGACTACTAGTCAGCAGGCATTTATGACAATACATGGCAAACCATAGGGAAAAGAGTATGTCAGTTCGATAAATGTACATTTATATCCATTTCATTCTCTGAACAAGAGAACTCATGAGGAACTGTCTAAGGTCTACTTTATAGTGTATATTTCATACTCCCCTCTACAACAAGTATCCTAGAAGTGCTTAAAACTGAATTGCAAAGATGACAGAATCATTAATCAACATTTGAAAACTGAGGAAATTAGAAATATTCTGCCAGTTGCTTAGAGGACCCTAAGGACTCCTAATTATAGAGAACCTCACCCACTGGAATTTTAGAGAGTGATTTCAGGACTACTGAGATCACAGTATTTAATAAAAGGTGATACAATATATTTTTCCTGAATACTAACAGCATTTCTTTCTTTACTATTTCTTTTCTGGAACAAAAAATTTCTAAAGTTGCTACTTATGTGTCATTTCTATTACAGATTATTAAATTATTAAAATGAGGCTTGGCGAAGATGATGACTTCCCTAAGGTTATACAAGGATAGGTGGTTGGGCTAGATGGGAGTCAAAGCCTCCACACTAAATGTCTGAACCACAAAAACATGCTGGTATCTTTATACACACCAAGATGTAGCACAGTAATGTGTGGTTTATTGTTTGGTGGCAGATGACCACAATCATTCCTGCACCGAATACTAAGAAAGGAAGAAAACATGCTTTTTTATTATTATGTTAAAAAGCCGTAACTTAAATGTAAGAGATGAGATTTAAAAAGGGGAGAATAGCCCTGACTGGGATGGTTCAGTTGGCTGAGCATCATCTCATGCACCAAAAGGTTAATGATTTGATTCCCGATCTGGTGGCAATTGATCAATACTTCTATCTCGATGTTTTTCTCTCCCCCTTTTCCTTTCCTCTCTCTAAAAAAAAATCAATAAAAACATATTTTTTAAAACAAAAATTACAAAGGAAAGGGAAGAATATTGAAAGCATTTGCAGCCTCAGGTTTTTCTCCTTGCCTAACTCCATCGCCCGAATTGAGAGAAGTGAACCTCACCAGACCAAATTGAGCAGAGTATAGTTTTAAGAACAGAGTGAAATGTACTATTCTGTTTTGCCCTATGGTCTTTACCTTCCCCCCAAAACAGGAAAGAGTAAGAACTCAGGGTAAAGACAAAGAAATAGGGAAGGAGGAAACACAAGAACAATGCTGAATGCTCACTTTCTTACTACCAGACCTCCCCTCTTTTTTGGGGGGGTGTCTCATTTAAATATAGAGGGAAACCATAAATTTCCCATATGTCCAAGTAGAAGATGCAGAAGGAGGGGAAAGGGGAAAGCCCTTAGCTTTGCCAAGAGATCTCCTACGCAGGATGTAGACAACCTTATGCTTTAGCCATAACACACTTCAAGAGTAAATGATGGGATTGTAAGCAAAATCATTTGTACCAAGAAGCTACGCGCTGGGTCCAGATGAGCGACTACCCCTATCTAATGTGCCACCCTAAGAGTCAACATTACGTCCCATATGCACAGAATAAGGATGTGATCATTATGCCAACAGCCCCAGATGGAGGCTTCTTTCCTATTTCTAACACTTGCCAAATCGCCGTCCTCTTTTTCACACTGTATGTGGTCTCTCAGGGCCAGGAGAGGTAAGCAAGTAAAAAAGCCCTAGATGGCTTTGTAAATTGGGCTATGAAGTAAATAAGGAACCTTGAACACCTCCCCCCAATTCACTGGATTGAGCTGACCATATTTTAAAAGTCTTTACTTTCAGTTTTTCTGCCATCAGTGAAAAAGCAGCCTCAGAGTGAAAATGTATAGTAACAAAATTCACAAACAAATGCTATTTTTGATTATTATAGAATTCCATTTTTGCACATGGAACTATAAAACTTACATCTGTTAAAAATATAGAAATATAATCCATATATCTAATTCCCCTCCCTGGTGTTATTTCATAATAGAAAATTATTTTTTTAGAACATAGGTTTATGGTCCAATATTCTTACAAGTAGAGATGTATAAAAGAAATTTTGGAATCAGTTATGTTATGAAACACCAACTTAATATACCCTGTGAAATGTTTTAGGAAAATCTGATTAAAAGAATCACTTACAATTACCTACATTTTTATGTATTGCATGAGAATTATAAAATTAAAGCTTACTAAATTTAAAATTACTTCCTTGAAATATAAAAAATAAAAACTCTAGTAGCACTGAAAAGACTTTTTAACTACAGTTATTAACAGTTGTGAATTATTAAATTTGAATTAAAATTATTTAATGTATATAATAACTACTGTATGACTCATACAAAAGAATATTTTATTAAAGTCTTTGTGATTATTTTCAAGGGTAACTTATGAGCATTTTTTTTTTTACTAGATAGCAGTTGGTTCTTATATCATGAAAGTAGAATGAAACAGTAGCTGAGGTTTCCTGGGTTCTTGCCAACTGCTAACCTGACATTTAGCTTTAACTTACCCAGAGAAGCACTAAATTTTAATTCTAGTTGATAACTTGTAAGTAGAACTAGAAATAGAACTGAAATGAACGAGGACATAAAAATGTATGGGAAATCTTAAAATAGCAAAACCAGAGTCACATGTATATACAAACAATGGAGCAGAAAAGATCTTTGTAACGAAACACAGAATGTTATTTATGACTACCAAGCTTTCTTAAATGAAAATTCTTCTCTGTCAAGACATCAAAAGCGGCTTTATAACCTGTAGGCATCTGTCTCAGTTCTAAACATAAAAGACGGAGAGGTAAAGCAGAAATGTAGCAATTATCATGATACAGAGGAAAAAACTTTGCTGATGGTAAAATTGACCAGATTCCTCTGAGTTAAATATTTCTTGATGCCTCATGAACATGTGAGCCCATTCTTTCATGGCCTCAAATATTTTGAGGCTGCTAAGAACAGGTTAAGCCTTTGTTAGAAGATTAAGTAACAAAACATACTGAAAAATAAAAGGAAGGAAATATAGATTGGCGATGTCAAATATGATATTCATACACAGTAAATTACTACTTATATTCGAGATGTAATGATGGGAGGCAGGAGTTAGGAGGAGTGAAAAGAGGAACCCAAGACAGAACTTCCATCAGAAGCAGCACCTAGGACTTCTTAGAAGGGTGAAGCCTCATACCATCTCAGAATGTGCATCTTAACGAGATCCCTAGGCGATTCGCAGACGCTTCAATGCAGGAGAGGCACTGGGTTCAATGACACCCACCTTCAATCGCATCTGCCACCCTTTGCTTTAAAAACCTTACAACCCTTTCAACCTAGTTGAAATAAGCCCCTCTTGACCAAAGTTGGCAGTGAAATACAATTTAAAATTGGAACACTGAATGTCTGTTCAAGAGGTCTGTGGTAGTTTTGGAGGTGTTCAAGGAGAAAATATATGGCCTAGAGGACCTTCCCCAACCCCCACAAACCCCACACACACTCCCCATTGTCTTTGACAAAAGGATCTGATTTTATTCCTTTCTTACTGAAGAAATTTCAATTTTATGTCACTTGCAGTGAAATATATTCAGAAATTAGTATATTTACATTTTATATTTTAATATAATTAATCCTATAAGAGTGTTTTATTTGAGTATAGAAATAGAAAGATAATTCCTTGTCATACATTTACTCTACTCACTAGAAATTATGGCTATAATGGGAGCCAGGTGGGGCAGTGCATTTTTGCTTTTCTTCCTACCTCAAGGAGAGGTGATGACTTGGGCATCTAGGCCTGGACAAAAGGTAAGTGCACACTTATCTCAGCTGTGTGTCCTCTGTCCAACTCTACACTGTGATGGTATTTCTAAAACCTTAATATCCCTTTGAGAGTAAAAACTCAGAGCTCTCTCTCCTATGTCTATAAATCTATTTTCTAAAATTTACTATAAAGAAATAATTTTAAAATATTAGAAGGATCTTGTTATTCAGGATTTACACAGCTGGTAATCTATTACTCTTGATAGATCCTTTCTCCATTAATAAACTCGAGAAGCACAGCTTCTAGTCAGTCACCCAGTTATAAAGACAAGAGAAAGTCAAAGGGACACAAGAAGTCAGCAGAATGCTTGCTCAGAGCGCACTAAGTTTACACCCAGCTTTACCAACTATGGGAAATGCCAACTTTCTTGGAGCCTCAGTATCATCATCTGTAAAATGAGAACATTAGTGTCCACTTTACATATGCGGAGTTATACCTTGACAGATGTAAATATAAAATGTGGTGTCCGGCAGACAGGAGATATTTTAATAAATGCTACTTTTGTTCCTCCCGTACTCTGTAGGTAGAGTAAAAGCAAATAAAGAAATAAGAATAAAAAACAACTTTCCACCAGAGCCCAGGAGTGCTGTGAATTAGGTAGTTTTTAGTGTCTCTAGATTTCCTCTGTTATCAAATAGCTTCATGCTCTTTCTAGCTTCCAGTTCTGGGGGAATACTGAATCAATCCATTCATACACAATGCTCCTAATGGAATAATTGATTCAATACTTTTCTCTCACAACTCTATAGACATAAAACTCTACTGAGTTCTAGCATTTTAAATTCCTTTGATATTTTCCTTTGATGATAAGCAATCTGCTTTTTATAACACTCTCATCTGGAAGCATCTAGCACTTTTTCCATTTTATTTGAAGTACTAAAAATGTCAACAAGTATAGTCAACACTCATTATGTGAGGCCACTCAACATCTGTGATCACCCTCCCTATAAATATATTGGGTAATGAGGCACAATGTGGACCCTACCTTCCCAAGCAAGACAGAAGCTAGAAATCCCCTCACCTTCCCACTTTCTTCAAGCCAAGGTTCCAGCACATAATTCAGGTTCCACCAGTGAGAAGCGACCTCAAGAGAATGGAAGTAGGAAGCAAGCATAATGGGGAAGGAGCTGCACTCAGGAGAATCGTCTTTTAATGAATGGGGCACTCACTCTGTTAGGTACCTTGTGGGTGATGGTGGCAGAGCTCTGGACTATGAAGCTGCTCAGCCCCAGAGAAGGCAAGGCGGTTGGTTATTTCTGGCTGAGTAGATCATTCTCAGTGCCTATGCGAGAGTTTTTGGGCTACAGAATACTCTTTAATAAGTGTATTTATTACTGGCAAGAATGAATTCTTTAGTTTGAAACAAAAACCATGACCCATATATAAAGACAAGTTTAGGTACATATCTATTTTCATTAATTTTGCTTTCAATATGATGACTGAAGGCCTTCATCCTCTCTTAGAAATTTTCTCTATTTGTTGATAATTGTTTATCTGCTCTATGCTCTTCTTTGGAAATGTTCTATTTACGTATACAAAATATGCACATATGTCAATTTATATATAAATATGTAAATTTATATATAATATGTAAATTTAATTATATATGTGGATAAAACTACAGCAATACTACACACATACTATTTATATACTATGTATAAATGTATATATCTATATATGCATCTCCCCTGTACACTATATGTAATTAGGGAAACATATACGATTATGAATGTTCATGGTGTTCTCAATCTATCCTCTAATCTTTTATTCTTTCAGTTATCATTTTCATTTCTTTAGCATTTTCCATCCATTTCTTGGAAAATACTTCTATTTAAATTATCAGTCTAATAGCTGTACCTTGCCTCCACTGCAGTCATAAATTTGGAGATCCTATTAAACTATTAGCCATCTTTCCTGATGTTGTATCATTCCTCTTTCCAACTACTAATTTTAATTTCACAGGTATACACTGTATCAGTTAGGATAGGTTAGATTATACTGCAGTTAATAAACACATCCCAGATCTCTGTAAATTAAGATAACCAAGTTTATTTCTCATTCTACAGCAGGTGAGAAGGGAGGTTTGTTTCCCTATGACCATTTCACAATTTCCAAGTCAGAAAAAGGGGAAAGCACTGAATCTTACAAAAGTGACATACATCATGTTCACACAGATTCAAGGACCAAAATAAGACCCATGAAGGTCTTCAACTTTGAAAACGGCAGCCAAGTGCAATCCTATTGTGTTTCTCGTGGGTAGAAGGCCAAACATATTGGGTAAAGGCGCTAATACTTCCACACCATATAGTGTTCTTGCGACTCATCTTGCTCTCGTGAATAATAGATGTTCTAAGTGGTTCTTATGTTTTTAATATAAATCTCACTGCTTCAATGAGGGCCCTTTACTTGGATACATCTGATCTGTCATCTTATCTGGACTGCCAACTTGAAATCATGTCCTTCAGAACTTTCCATGTACTTATTCTATAGAGAAAGATCATTATCCATTATTGAGAGCTGAAATGCGTCTGTTACAAATTTCTCAAGTTTCAAGTCCCTTGATAGTCCCATAAGATAAAGATTTTCCCCTTGATGGGTGTCCCAGGCCCTCTCTTATCTCCAATCTCATCTCATCTATACAGAATAACTTATTTTTGCATTTGGGATGAGTGATTTTTTCCTCATTAATAGATTATTTGGGTTATTTTATTAGAAATTAGCCAAGCAAAGGGAAATTAAATGAGTGTCCTCAAACTATATCTTGAACTATAAATTTCCTAAATTGCTGATTTTGAATGTCAGGTCAACCATTAATCCAGCTAACCAAGATATAACCAGAAGTCATCTGTCCTTTCCCTCATACCCAATTGGTCACCAAATTTTGCCAATTTTGTCTCCTACAGATCTTTATAGAGCAGAAAAGAACAGAGCTCTTGGTAGAAGAATTTATATCAAACTCAACTCATAACAATTTTGCATCTCCAGGGGAAATGCTATATGTTACATTAAATAGGCAAAATCTTAATAGCTAACAATGTTAATAAGGCTGCATTCAGAGGAAATACCAAGAAGTGTTCTTACTTCTTTCAGCAAACCATGTACTGAATGTTCTTGATTATATAAGAGGTTGGACAGGAAGCACTCAAGAAATAGTTGAATTTGACTGAATCAAAAAAAACAAAACACACAGAAAAACTAAGTACAAAAATTTGGGGGGAGTGTCACCAAGTAGAAAAATATGGCCAGGCTGCTGTGGTCATACTTGCAATCAATGCATATAGAGAGGCACTGACTGGTGACAACTTATTGAGGAATGCAGAATTCAAAAAGTTACAGAGAGGTTCTGAAAAAGAAATCATAAATATTCTTACATTGCCAATGTATAACAAAAACTTTCCATTGGTTTCTAGCACTATAGTAACTACGGAAAAGTTATAAGTAATATATTTAACAAGGACATGTTTTGTAATATCCTTATAATGGGTTTCCATTGGTAGACCTTGAATTTCTGAAGCTGATTTAATATGTAGCAAAAGGCCTTATTCATGAAAGTATCTATTATGATTAAGATGAATTAACCTATAGAAACTTGCATTCCTATCTTTACAATGTTATTTTTGTGACTAAAAGCATAGTGCTTTATTCACGAAGAACAAAAAGGTCCCCTTCATGCAGTACCTAACCTTGTCATGCAAATTAAGGTGTCGTTTACAAATTACTTTTCCATTGAAGGTTCTTGCAAATTAGCAACAGTTTATTTTATAAATATAGCAATAGCCAATGGAATCCTGATATCTCTTTGTAGATATCAACTTTAGGAATGTTAAATATTGATGTAGAGTAAGGGCATTCAAAAGAAAACTTATAGTACACTCTTTCCTTTCAAAGAGACTTTGAATTTCTTACTTAAAACAAAAAAAATCCAAATAGGAAGCCACTGAGATACAGTTATCATAACAATCTCAAATTATAAATCCAAAGTAATTTATAAAACTTGCTTTAAATATTGGTTCCTGGGGAAAGGTAGAAATATCTTATCTAATAATAGACAAACATGTAAATTGACTGTCCCTCCGCTATGCTCACCAGCCAATCAGGAGGGTATGCAAATTAACCCAACAAAGATGGTGGCTAATTTGCATATATAGGCACGAAGTGGCAGAGCGAAGACTGAAGGCTCCGAAGACTGAAGGCTCCGGCTCGAGCGAAGGCCTGGGTCCCAGGTGCCAGAGGAAAACCAGTGCCGGCAGCCAGGGGAAGGGAAGGCCTATTACACGAATCTCTTTATGCACCGGGCCTCTAGTTTATATATATAAAAGCCTAAGCAAGTGTTAAGACTGAAAGACCTGTTGACTGGCTGGTAGCTATGATGCGCACTGACCACCAGGGGGCAGATGCTCAATGCAGGAGCTGCCCCCTAGTGGTCACTGCACTCCCACAGCCAACCTCCCGCAGCTGGCCAGCCTCCTGCAGTCCTCCCTAGCAACTGGCAGGCCCCAATCACTGGGCAGGCCAAGGGATCCCACTGGCTACAAAAGCTATACATGTGATAAAAATGCATCGAACTAAACACACACACACACACACACACACACACACAGAGGCACAAGTAAAACTGGGAGATCAAAATTAGACCAATGGATTGTATCAATGGCAACATCCTGATTTTGATATTACAGGGTAGTTCTACAAAGTACAAGGGGCCTTTCTGTGTTATTTCTTATAACTGCATACACACCTACAATGATCTCAAAATAAAAAGTAAAAAATAGTTCTTCCACTTTTTCTTGAAAGTTCATGTTTTAAAATCATACAAATGTGAACCAATTCTTCTGTTATTTGTCTTCCCTTGTAAGAGTAATCTACATAATTACAAACCTATCTCTAGACGTTATACATTGAGCCAATAGTAAACATGTCACCTAGTAAAGCTTTTAGATGATTTAATAGAGTGAAATTCAGGTAAGAGTATGGCAAAAGATGTATCCATGTTTCTAATAGAAAAAAATAAAACATTTTAAACAACTGTATAAATTATGTCAGTTTCTTAAAAACATCCTCCTTTAACCTAAACCCCACTTAAGGATGCATTTGGTTTTTCATATGCACAACAAAAATTGTTGATCTGCTTTTTAATTGTTTCACTATTATTCTAAAAGACTTCCTAATCATTTTTCTGAATATAGAAGCACTAAAGTTCTAAAGATATACATACCTAATTATTGGGCCATTTTAAGAATTTGAAAGGCCTTAAGTATATTTGTATTTTATAAATACACACCAAACATAATCCAATGTAACCACATGGCACATTCAGTGCAATTAATTAAAAAAAAACACAAATATTGAGATGTAGTTGACTAATGGACATATGTTTTATTTTGGAGATAATTAATTAGGCAGTTATTAATTTCAACTGTGCAATTTTCTTTTTGTACTTCATGGCCAATAATTTTTGAAGGGAAAAGGAAATGGGTCTTAGTAATATTTAGAGAATCCTGAAAACTCGTAAGCTCTACATAATGTACACATAAACTAGAATGAAAAAAAACATAGGCCTGATTGTAACATGGCTGAGCAGGATAATTCAAATTACGTGGGATGAGGTAGCATGATGGGGAATTAGTAGAATTAATAGCGTTCCCAAAGCCACAGGGCTGATGTTTCAAGGTGCAGTAGCAAAAACTAACCTGAGCATGTGGGCAGCATTGAAGACCACATCAAACTCTGAGCTGTCCAGTTCTGCTGCTTTTTTTGCCATCTCTGCCGCTTCTAACAGGCGAGCTTCTTCCAGAAGAAATTGACCTGCAAAGCATGAAAGCAGGAGAGCTCCAACTTAGAAAACAATAATCCTTTGAAATAAATAAAGCTGCTATAGAGGAAAGTATAAAAGCTGTGGTTAAGGTGATACAAAGCTGAGCATTACATGTGCCGTATACATAAACGCTCATATGTACTCATATTTAACAGGCCTTTCTTTTAATTGCAGGACATGGCAATGCATCTATCTTGTACATTAACTGTTTTTTCTTAAAATAAAATCCTGTATAGATTGTTGAAGCAAAAAATAAAATAAATAAAAGATATATTACAAAGAATAACATAAAAGATATACCATGTTATGTAAAAATAAAACAATTTTTAAAGTCTAATGGGAAGAATACTATTTTCGTGCCACTTTTACTAAGAAATAAATGACACATATCACTGTGTAATTTTAAGACACACAGCTTGATGGTTCGATCAATATCTTTGTGAAATGATTACCAAAGCTTTCTAATATAAAAGTGTTTGAGATTTAAGGCATTGTATCCGTCCTGTTGCTGAATCTGCAGCTCAGGTGCAATATATTTCACTAAGCCACCAATTAACTGGTTTGTACATTCACCTGTAAATTCATTACATGTGATGCATAAGTAGTATAAAATTTAATTATTAGCTATAAATCTTTGAGCTCCTGGGATGATAGTTCCCTTGTAAGAAAAAAAAAAAGTATTTACCAATAGGAGTTTAGTTGGTTTTAGTTATTGATCCTTTAAAATAGCTTCTGTCTCTGATGCATACCCACTAAAAGGACTATGCATATTGAGATATATTTAAGTACAGGAAAATTGTTAAAAGAACACAGAAAGATTGGCTTAGCTCTTAATTAGATTAACTGTTAATTAGATTCACTGACAAACGTGGAAGAAATATTAACTGATTCATATTTTTGAGATTCCTTTCAGACCAGCTCTACAATGTTATAATCATTGCAGATAGAACCACACAAGTCTTTAAAGCTGTACCTCAAGAACTGTTATATAATGCTACCCCAGAATCATATAGTAAAATTAATATACGTAGCATGATTAAGGAAACGGTTGTAAATAGTTACATTTATAAGTAGAAAAACATAAAAGAAAAAAACATAAAAGTTGAGCTCAATTTTAAGAGTGTAAATATGAAAGTAGAGAGAATAGGTGCTTCTTTAGAGCTAGGGCTTTATTAACAGTAAAAGTAATGATGTTAAGCCTCATCTGATACTGCTTTTAAAATGAAAACCAAATCAAGGGATGACAGAGATATGCAGAAGCCACCCGACAGGCTTACAGAGTTGTGACCTAATGATTATTTCTTTTTGTTTGGGGTTCCCTGTTAGCAATACAAAAAAAAAAAAAAATAGCTTTAGAAATGATTTTTAAGTCTAAGCTACACACAGAAAACAGAAAAAATTAAAAATGGTAAATCCTTCCAGGTGGCTGTTGGAAGAGGCATTAGCGTTCATCTAATAAATATCACAAATCGTCTTCTAACCCATAGAGATCTGTCCTTACTATATCAGGGGAAACTTCCTGCTTTCAGATTTGCAGTAAACTACCATCACTGCCTATCCATAAGCATTTCTAATCTTCAATTGGTAAAGAATGGTAAGTAAAGATAAGCCTCAGATTTCAAGCCTGCATTTTTAAATAAACTGACAGTCTTAAAATCAGCACTTGGAGATGTGTCAGCTACTTTTACAAAAAAACGTTATATCACTTTTTAGTCGCCTAACATTCTGGGCCTTCCTCATCTCCCAAGGGAAACATAATTGTTGGGTTAGATGATGATTAAGAAAACAGGGTTGTAAATAGTTACATTTATAAATAGAAAAACACATTACTCATAAAATTCATGTATGTGCCAACTCTATAAACATGTTGATGTGGCATTCAATTTTGAGTGTACATGCTTTACAAAAAGTAAATCAAGAATCAGACAATGTGTAGCATACTGAATAATTACTGTCTCCTCATATATATATGCGTAAAGGATACCAGGCTAAATAAACCCATTTTTCAGTTAGTTATGCTTATTATAGATTGTTTGAATTAAAGTGCAATGTTAATTGCTATGTGTCTTCAAAACATAATGTTTACCTAAAAAAATATTAATATATTTACTAATTATGTGACACTTAAAGAATGATGTCAGAATTTATTAATTGTTCTTTTTCCTTTTCAGGCAGTTATTAACTCTGAAATGTATTTTGTTATTAATAGTTAGAAAGATGCAATGATTAACTGAATAATGTAAGTTATTTTCTTAAAATTCATCACTCCAGACAGTAGAGGGAAAGGAAGACATATTAGCCCAGATGAAGAAGAGAAAAAAAAGGACATGATATCTACACTGTCCACATAGAGAGGGTCAGGGACAAGAGGTCTGTGTGTTACAATAATGACAGCATAAGGGATGAGTTTATATGCAATGCTATGCCCCAGGGCAAACTCTTCTTTTTTTTTTGAAATAGAGGAAGGGAGAGAGAGACAAATATCTAAACATGGATTGGCTATCTCCTGCACACGCCCTACTGGGGATAAAGCCCACAACCCAGGCCTGGGCCCTGACTAGAGTCCAAGCTGCAACCTTTCAGCGCATGGATGACACCCAACCCACACTGAGTGACACCAGCAGGGACCAGGGCACATCTTGAACGACTCAAAATCACCAACGAGAGAGGAACATTAACTGTGCAAAATCAAATATACAATGTTATCATAATTTTTACTTATGTTTTAAGTTAGCTTTGCCACTGAACATGCTTTCTGTAAACAGTTTGCAAATTTCCAAAACAACATGAAACACATGCTTTTTTATTGTAAATAGTGACAAATAATTCTCAGAGAGTAATTTTATAACAGTAGAATGCATTCATCATATTAACACTCAGAAAAAACAATATCACAATGTTATCAGTTAGGTATTTGCACAATTCCCCCCATTCTGTTCTTGACAGGCTATAAATCTCAATAGTCCAGTGTTGATATTATTATGATAAAGGCATAAAATACTACGAAGTGTAAATCATTTGGTATCTGTTTTGTAACTGAGTTTGAAAACATGAGCTGAAGTAGAAAGCAAATTCTTATTCTTCGATGTTTATAATGATTGTTTTGTGCATTTTTTAAAAATATAGCCCAGAACTGATGACAGAGCAATAAGCACTTCAAATCCATAGAATGAACATAAATCGGTAAACAACAATATACCAAGTTCCTTCTTAATAACTATCCAAAAAACCTAAATTGGTATGTTATTGGGGGAATAATAGGAAACACAATTTGCCCTACTCCTTCCAGAAGACTTTATCTCAAACCACTCTTCCTCAACCAACTTCATTTATTACTAGAGGCCAAATGCATGAAATTCATGCAAGAGTAGGCCTTCCTTTCCCGGGCAGCCGGCACTGGCTTCCCTCTGGCACCCGGGACCTGGGCTTCCCTTGCAGCCTGGCTTCGTCTGGAAGGATGTCCAGTCTAATTAGCATATTATGCTTTTATTATTATAGATTGCTCCCACCAGAAATAGGCTGTGAATTACTTAAGCTTTGCTAAGTATAACCTGCAGCTTTACAGCCTTATTTATCCTGAACTCTCAGCCTCTAAGATTTCTCTCCACCTATATCTCTAGTCCGGTTTGCCTATCTATTGTAAGTGGACATCTTTCATTTTTATGCACAAAACATGTCCTCCTTGGTGAATCCTTCTTTGATCACTTTCAATAGTGTTAGAATAACTTATTATTTAAATTTACCATCTAAACCAAAGCACTTAAGAGAATAGGAGGGAGTGGTATTCTTAGGCTGCAACAAGGACCATAAACCAATTCAGCCATCCCACTTGCAGTACCTGTGGCAGAATGGGGATCTCATTTCTCTCATCTTTTATCGCTCTTGGAAATTGAACCATTATACACAATAAGGCATTGTATCCTCGAAACAAAAAGTGATGAATATTAATAAGAGAGAAATAGGTGCTCCTCACTGAAGAATACAAAGATCTATTGTTGTATCCACCGAGATACAGCGTGGGTGTGGCTAGAAATGGAGTCAGGACTCTATGGAGAGTGAAGAGGGTTGGAAAGGAAAGCAAGAGAACTTGAAGGCAGGCACTTAGGGGAGTCCATCCACATGGGTGAATCTGCAAGGTCACCTTTCCCCGTGGTTCTCAAGCTTTAATGCCCATCAGAATCACCTGGGAGACTGGCTAAAACAGGAGGTGGGCCCTGTGTGCACAGTTCCAGACTCAGTGAGTTTGAGAGAAAGCCTATCATTTACATTTTTAACACGTTCCCAGCTGATGTTACTAGTCCAGTGCTCATAATCTTAAAACCAGTCTCTTAGGAAAAGAACAAAATAAATGCTGTGCACCAGACTCTGGACTCCATGCCTGAGGTTAGCTATCAGTTAGAATGAGCGCTTCTGGTTAATTCACTGCATGTGCCATGCCTCTCCCTATATCACAGGCATAATGACCAGGCTGCACACATGTACATATGTATGAATAAAATATACTCATTAAATATAAAATTACTCTTTCTAATTTTTAAAATAAGAAGATTTAAGAGTTCAATCCTCAGATGCAGAAGAGATTTCTGAGTAATTACTTCTCTTTTACATGCAGTAGACAAATACATTCCTTGTGTTTGATAATAGAGTAGAATTTCAAATAAAGAAACCGCAAAAATCTTAAGTAAAATAGATTTTGCTCTCATGGGTGTACCGTGCCACCACACTTTACCATTATTTCTTTGGTGTGTAATTTGTCTTACCCAAGTTAATTATCATCATCTTATTTCACTGTCTCAAATTAAAGGGAGAAAAAAAAGAAAAATGAGATGAGAAATTGAAAAGAAAGAAAAAAGACATTTGAGTAGGAAAAACAGAAGAGAATAAAAAAGAGGAAACATTCTCTCCAGGTCCAGATGCATCAGTGTAAGTTTCTCCATAGGCTAAATGGAAAGAGGGAAAAAGCAGTCAATGATTCTGGACTCAGCTGTTTCAGCATCAGAGTTATACCATTTCTTTCTGGAAAATTCTCTAACTGAACCATTGAAACTACTTGGTAAATTTTTACCAATGTTTTCAGTATGATAATCCTGTGAAGATCAATTCCACTTGGTAAATTTTTACCAATGTTTCAATATTATAATCCTGTGAAGATTAATTCCTGGATTTAAAATTGATGTCTTAAAGGTAGAAATCCATAAAAATGTAAGCTGGCCTTAAACACAGGCTCAAACACTGCTTTGTAAAAGCTCTACATATAGGCCCCCTAGGTTAGTCGGAATGAGCATTTCTTACTAAAATTAGATGAAAATTTTTCCCTGATGTTCAATGCAACTAAATGAAGTGGCTAAAACAATCTATAATAGGTGTCATCATGACAGAACTCCTTTTAGAAAAAATCATTCAAATGTCACTTTAAAAATTCTTCAAAGACAAATAAAAGTCTTATATAAAATAACTAGAACATAACTTCCACAGTAAAATAGTTGCCCTTGGGAGAGAACATCAGATTATCGAAATGTAGCCAGAATCATTTACTTCTGCTGATACTACCCTGTCTCAAGCCATCATCTCGCTCTGGGTTACAGCAATAACCTCCTAACTGACCATACTTCTGCCCTTGATTTTACAGGATATTTTCAACCCAGCAGACAGAGTGATCCCATTGAAATGGAAGATCCTGTCATTATACAGCTGATTCAGGGAAGGTGCAAATTATCATACTATCTGATATGATCAGCACTGGTTCCTTGCCCCAAATCCCTGCCTCAGTTCTCTGACCTTATCACCACTGTCTCTTACTACTCTCCTTTTGGTCATATGTTCAATCTCCACTGGCCTCTAGTAGTTTATCTGACACACAGGAGGAATACAGACTCCTACTCCTCTTTTCCTGGAATGCTCTTTCCCAAAACACCATAATGGTTCCTTGTCTTATTTCTGGCACATTGTGGTGATTTAATAAATATGTGTTCAATGACTGGACTGAATTAACCAATCATATCCCTACGTGACTACCTTTTTCATCTTCAAAAGCAAGTCATAATCCATCCAGCATAGGTCATCAGGCATCTGTTCACTTCCTCTCACCTCAGAGTGATGTTAGGCAAGGTTGCAGTGAATGGCCACACATGCTGTGTATTGCACAATTTCCAAGGTTGCCATTCACAATGAAGTCTCTAGGAACTATGAATGGTGCTTCCTAGTTTTGAGCAAAGCCTGGCAGCCTGGTTTTAGATTTCTAAATTGCTTTGATATACAACAAATAATCTAGACATCAATCAGACCTTCTAAGATATCTTTATTCTGGAACAGGTCAAACTATGCAATTGGGCTAAAAATCTATTATATTTCACTGTACTAGGAATGAATTCAATGTCTGGGAAAAGAAGAAGAAACGTAATATAGCCAATGTAGCTTAATATAGCCAATCCAAGTAATGTATAGTGTGCCTAATACACAAGATACAGTCAGAGATACAAAGATAAATGAAACACTTATCCTTGAAACAATGCATATTCTAGTAGAGGAAACAGGATGTTATGGACAGGGTTTAACCACAAAGTGATATACATTTGAAAATGGAGGTACAAGGTAACACAGGTTAAGTGGATAAAGGCAAATTTTTGTTTGGCTTTGCTCAACTTATAATTAAAGTTGAATGTGCGTAAAGTAAAGGGCACAGGTGATTTATCACAAAGTGGCTATGATCCTATATTCTGTAGCCATATCATGACAAAGAACATCACTGGCATCTAGAAGAAATCATTGATACCTGGGGACTTTTCAAAGATTTAGATCATTGGAACAAGGAAAAGACCATGGTAGCAATATTGAGGCTGACTGGCCTTGGTGACATCTAATGGTAACAAGATGGGTGGGTAAAGTGGCACTGAGGCAAAATCTTCATGAGTGTTTCTATCAGGGGAGGTGACTAATGTATTCCTAATGATAAGACAGAGTTGGTGAAAAGCAACAGTCAGGATTTATAGACTAGTGGTCCAAAGGAGATGCTGCTAAAGAAGGCTGGTTACTTGTTAACAGATGCTAATTTTGCCTGGGAGAACTACAACCATGGAGGAGAAGCTTCTCCTCTGCTTTTCTGAAAACAGACTTGCTGAGCCGCTCTCTGGCAGAGCATCTCTTGAACTTCAGGGATGCTCTCACTCTTTAAAACCAATCTCCCTCCCCTTCCATTAGTTTTGTTTCGTGCTTTTTGTTTTTGGCAGCCTGAGTGAAGAAAAGCTGTGGTTTACTGAGACCCGGTGAATTATGTTGGCCAGAGTTACTGGCCAAATACAGAAGTTCACCAGGTGGACAGAAAAGAACACCCAGCCGATCACTCTAGATCCCTTATTTTGAGGTGGTGAGGCTAGATCTGCCCCTAAATGAACATGAGACCAAGAATTTGCCCTGAATTGGTCATATCGCATGAAAGATGTCTAGGGAAAAGGAGATTAGAGGAACAGCAGCCCAGGGCCCCATGCTCAGTTGAAAGGAGGTCAGCAAGGCTTTCATCTCTTCATTGAGTTTATTTCTCCCTGACCCTTTACAAAATGGGTATGATGCCAGAAAACCATTGAGAGATTTATGAAGACTGTCATATGGGGAAAGGCAGGGAGAAGGGGAACTGGGGGGGAAATGACGAGGTAAAAGAGAAAGAAGGAACAGGGGATGGGACAAGGAGGGGGAAAGCAACACAGTCTCTTTACAGTTTTAAGTAACATATAGATTCAGTAGGGATCATGTGTTCAGGAAGAGAACATCATACTAAGCTGCAAACAATCTGAAATGTGTCACCTAAGGGGAACACACCGAGGAAAAGACAGAACTACGAGGGTTAGACCCGAATCACAGACACAGAGGTGAGCAGCCTCCTTTGTTTTAGGATACTGTGCATTCTCAGACAAGCAAAGAGAAGAGGTAGACAGAAGGACTCACATAGGAGCTGAGGTCACTGAAGAAAGGAACTTAATCTGAGACTTAATCATGGTGGGCGGCAATGAACGCTGAGAGGTGGCCCAATGAGCTTCCATCCTCTTCCTGAGGAGAGCTCGGTGCTCACATAGGGCTCCCAGGCCAGCTCCAAGGGCTTTTCGGAGGAGGTGCTGCTTTACAGGTGTGTCCTCTGAGGCACAGAAGAGTCAGCAGCAGGTTACACAAACTTTGGAAACAACTGCTTTCATCGGAATGCAAACATGAATCACGAAGTGCGTCCATTAGCTAGATCAAAATAGCTAAGACTGGGCAAACAGTACCCCCTCTCTTCTCTTCCCCACTCCATCTCTATTTCCCCCTACCCCCTCTCCCTCTATTCCTAATATATAATTGTTACTTATAATCCTCCTTCTTCTTGAAAGCAATTACACTCTTTCTCTCTGATCTTTAGTCTATATGCTGATGGGTAAAGATTGCCCTTTACTTTTATTCCTAGGTTTTTATTCTACCTTCTCTTCCTTAATTTCTGCTCCTCATTCATATTTCTTATTCAAACATTTTTTTCTCTATGATTCATTTTCCAGGATCGTAGTAGAGTTTCTGTTATGATTTTAAATAAAAAGTGGTCATTGGTACAATGAATGTACTGAGCATCTATTATATGCTAGTTATTTTACAGAATGTAAATGAACCCTCACAATTTGAGGCAGTAGCAATCATCTCCACATTAAGAAAGTGAGGAGCAGAAAGGCTGGCAGAAGGCAGAACATGCTCAGGGAGATAATTAGCGGTAGGGCTGGGCATGCCTCATTTCCAAATCTATGATCCACTGTCCAAATCCATTACACTATCTACTCCCTGATCAAAAATTTAATTCAGCTCTTACAATCTTGCTTTTGTGGTTTCTTGAGTCCTATTCAAGGACAGATTCAAAAGCATATCGGTGAATTGCTGCTTTGGTCTGACGTCTGTGCCTCCTCTTCCTCCTCCTCCCACTCATGTGCTCAAATCTTAACCCCCAAGCCTATGGTACTTGGAGGTGGGCCTTTGAGAGGGTGAAGCCCTGGTGGATGGCATTACTGTAAGGTGACCAGATTTTAACATTGGTAAAGCAGGACAACATTGACTGGGGCGGGGGGGGGGGTGTCTTTTTTAAATTTTTTATTATTACTTAAAATATTACAAAGAGTAGTACATATGTCTCTTTCAAAAAATCGGTACTTTTTTAAAACACCGCAGGACGCAGGACAAATTGTTAAAAATCGGGACTGTCCTGCCAAAAGCGGGACATCTGGTCACCTTACATTACTGCTCTCACAGAAGAGACCTCAGAAAGCTCCTTGGCCCTTCAACTACTTGAGGACAGAGAGACGACAGCTGTAAATGACGAAGTAGGTCTCCCTAGACGCTGAAGCTGCCAGAGCGATGACCTTGGACTTCCAGTCTCCGGAACCATGAAAAATCAATGTCTGTTGCTCACAAGTAACCCTCTTTATGGTATTTTGTTGTAGCACCCCCAAAGGACTAAGACAAGTACTCAACCACAACTTCTGAGCAAAGCATGATGTAGCTGTAAGTACTTTGAAACCAAGTGGACTGTATCCCCATGTAAAAAATGGAAGCAGAGATGAGACCGGGAAGGAGTAAAAGTAACTGAAATCTAGTGCATCCTTCTTAATTGACCACTTGCTCTGTGCGAGGCACAGTGGTCAGTACTGGAATTGCTAGACCAAGACAACTCTGGTTATTCCCAAAACTCTGGTTTTGGGCCACAGGTTCCTCATCTACTTAAACAGTGATAACCTTGCTGTGCCATCAGAAGAACTAAATGAGGCAGCTTAAGAAAACCCAGCAGTGTGAGGGCTGGAGCCTTGCCTTCGGTCTTTTTTTAAACTACCCTTCACAAGAGCACTTTCCCTTCCTCTGTCCCTGTTAGCCTCTCTCCCGGCCCTGAGGGTGGTCCTTCCTTCCTGAGCCCGTAGGTACAGGATTAGGAGAGCCCCAGTCCTAACTGAGTAGTTTTTTTGATGAAAACTAATGAGAGACTCAGCATTCTGGGTCTGTCACCAGTGGGGAACCACCGGGCTCATGGCAAATAGAAAGAGCCAATATCTTTGAAGGCTCAAGGCAAACCATAAACACATCATGGGTTTAAGAGTCAGATGAGGTTAAAATCCTTGCTCTGACAACTTACTAGAGCTAGAGTCTTTCATATGTCAAACTCTTGATACCTTAAATCTTGCATCTGTAATATACTGCACAGAAATAATGTGTAATTATTTCTGCGCAGGGTTACTCAAATGAGACAACATATACAAAAGACACCCAGCACTGGGTCAGAAACATATCAGTGAAACACTGAGTTTCAATAATAGCATAATTATTAAAGAGCATTGAGGTGCCCAGAGTGCACCAAGCATTTTTCTTTATGTAAATTCTCAGAAATCTGGGGTCAAGGTCATACCATGTTTCTTGAGTGCATTTAATCATTCTCATATTGGGAAGTATCTTATAATCCTTACATACTTAATAATATTTTTTTGAAGAGTCATAATAAAACTTGGTGGGTCATATAGTCTGAATGCTCATGTCCTCCCTAAATCTATGTTTTAAAATCCTAACTCCTAAGATGATAGTTTTAGAGGTAGGGGCTTTCAGAGAGCTCTGCCCTCATAAATGGGACTAGTACCCTCATGAAATAGGCCACAGAGAGATCCCTCACTCCTTCCACCAGGCAAGTATGCAAGACGCCTGAAACCAGAAGTGGGCCTGCACTGGACCATGCCGGCACCCTGAACTCAGACCTCTAGCCACCAGAACGGTGAGAGATACATTTTGGTTGTTTATAAGCAACCTGGCTTGTGGTATTTTGCTATAGCAGCCTAAAGGAACTATGACAGTGGGTCTTGAATTTAAATTTCTTTAATTTCTAATAAAATTGTATGTTTACCTGTCTTTTAAAACCTGTTATATTTTCTCTTTTAGGAATTATTTGTTCAAATCCCTTAGTCTTTGTATTCTGTTTATTTTCCTTCCAGTTTTAGAGTTTCTCATGTCTTAAATACACTGAGCTTTTGCTTTTATGGAAATTATTTCCTATCACTTTACTATTTGTTCTTTAACTATAGATAGTCCTTTTGTAAAAAACATTAATCCTTTAATTTTTTGTTGTAAGCTTAGAGAATCCTTTTCATGTCCCTCTCATCCCCCCATTTTACTCATGTGAAAGTTTTAATTCCAAAAGGCTTTGGAAATTATCTCACATAAAACACACATAGGCATGAACATCAAATTATATTAAATTATTAGATACACTGTAGTAACAGGGAATTTTAAAATAAAAAATCATAGGTAAGAATTAAAATAGTGTGGAATAACATTTAAAAATGTATCCAATCCAATTCTAATTATGTGCCCGTGAATGGCCTGTGCTATCCTTAGGACACTACACACTGATATTTTCACAAAATGTTTGGTCTTAAGCAGTAAATATGCCAGTAATTGTAACCTCAAGGTAATTTTTCAAACACTCACCAAAAATGTATTTTTATTTTTAATCAAGGAAATATCATTATTTATGTCATTATTTAATTTAAATAACTGCTCTTGCCATTTCAGAAGTGATTAAAAATGAAATGCTATAACACAACCAATTTCAATTCATCATCATCTAACTAGTTTTAATTATGAATAATAAAAATAACTACAGGCCTCTCAACAATTCAACCCAATCTCAAGCTTCTTGTTTTCTCTTTTTTTGTGCACTGATGAACAAACATATTTTTAACAATTTCACTCAGTACTTATTTTAAAAATAAAATTTAATAGTATATAAACCATCCTGGAGAAAAACAGATTAGTACAATATTAACAGAAGATTTTGAACTTAAAAATTGAAAGAGCTGGACTCTTCAAGTTTTTCCACAACTACATATATTGGAAATTTCTGATTCACGGGGTTTAGATGATGAAAAAGATCAGAATCAAGAAAATACCAGGTAAGAAGGTAAAGCATATGATAAATGTAGTAAGACATTTTCAGGATGCTAAAATTGATAGTAGAGCCAAATTATAATAATAATCCAGATAATTATAGTTTTTAAAATTTTTATACTTCTCTGTGGACCCAAGAGAAAGAATGATACACTATCATCAGTGTTAGAAAGATTTCATGGTTGTCTGGACCATCCCTCTCCCCTTTGAAAATACTTGAATTTCACTAACCCTGTATAATAAAAGGCTAATAGGCAAATTGACTGAACGGTGGAATGACTGGTCACTATGACGTGCACTGACCACCAAGGCACAGACGCTCAATGTGGGAGCTGCCCCCTGGTGGTCAGTGCACTCCCACAGGGGGAGTGCCACTTAGCCATAAGCCAGGCTTGTGGCTGGTGAGCGCAGTGAGGTGGTGGGAACTTCTCCCGCCTCCGCTGCAGGCAGGCATAATGAGCGAGGGGTCCTGGACTGCCAGAGGGCACAGGCTGGGCTGAGGGACACTCCCCGCCCTGGAGTGCATGAATTTCATGCACTAGGCCTCTAGTGTCCTTATAAACCCACACTTGAAAAATCTTCAGTGAGCATTCATTTCCTGGCAGTTCTCGTAATTTGGATGTTACCCCTGCTACGAAGCCAGAAATGTATTTCTCATAGCTCCTAGTATGGTCCTAGCTCTGTCCTTGATCTGTTCCCCAGACGTAGGCTATGCGTTTTGCCTCTTGCATTTTGTGTCCTTTGGTGTTTTCCACTGCACCCCCTCATTTCTATAGGTTTGTCTGGTGAGCTCCTACTCATCACTCCAATATAGCTTACATGCAAGTTGATCAGATGTAGTTCTCTGCACCCCAGCCACCCAGGTCAAGGCATTTTAATTATACTGTGTCTCCTTTAAGAAACTAATTGCAATTGTTATTAAATAATTATTTACACAATTCGTGCCTCTCTCACCAGTGTGCAGTCTCCATTGGAACCTCTTGTTCCTTGCCATGTCCCTACATCTAATATGGTGCTTGATAAACAGTGGGCTGAAGGAAGAGCTTCAGAACTCTTCACTATATAGCTGAACCCTGGGAAATGAACATCACCCAGAGAGGGTATCAATAATGAAGAAAGTGAAGCTAAAATCTGCACTCAGCAACACATGGACAAGAGGTAGACGGAAAAGAAACAAAAAATACAAGGTCTACATAAAAGAGCACTTCTCAATAAGGTTATCGCAATCTGCTCCCTTTCAATTTTTGATGCTTTTGTCCTTATTTCATAAATTCCCATTTGTATGGGTTTATACATAGTATTGACTCAAGTTGTTTGAATCTACATCAAACTGACTGCTGTGCACATAACAATAACATCTATGATATGTTCTTTCCATGTCCTGACTATCATTCTTTCGACAGAAGTTTCCTATTAGAACTATAGGGAAAATCCATGGAAAATCCCTTGAATTACAGGCCCCTGTGAGATACCAAGGCAACGAGTCCTCACCTTTGACATCTGAAAACTAAATTCCATAAAGACTTCAGGTGATTTGTTTCATATGGACACTGGAATACACTGATGGTACAGAAAGACAACATTACACTATCCTAGATACCCTCATTTGAAACCTATTTTCTACACATTCCTTAAAATTTTTGATGAAAACTAATGAGAGGAGCTTCATAGAGACAGCACCGGGGCAAGTGTGAGCCAGCTGGGTGACTATGTGCTCACTGAGGAAAAGCAATTACGCATGGGCAAAGGAGAGCCTAAGGCGTCGAGAGGCAAGATGTCATCATATTCCTTCTTTGTGCAAACTTGCCAGGAGGAACACAAGAAGAAGCACCCAGACGCTTCAATCAGCTTCTCAGAGTTCTCTAAGAAGTGCTCAGAGAGGTGGAGGACCATGTCTGCTAAGGAGAAAGGAAAAGATGAAGACATGGCAAAGGCGGACAAGGCCTAGTTACGAGAGAGAAATGAAAAGTTACATCCCTCCTAAAGGGGAAACAAAAAAGAAACTCAAGGCTCCCAATGCCCCCACGAGGCATTTTGGGCCTTTTTCTTGTTTTGTTCTGAGTATCACCCCAAAATCAAAGGAGAGCATCGACCTACCCATTGGTGACCTTGCAAAGAAGCGGGGAGAGATGTGGAGTAACACTGCGGCAGATGACAAGCAGCCTCATGACAAGAAGCCTGCTAAACTGAAGGAGAAATAAGAAAAGGATATTGCTGCATGCCGAGCTAAAGCAAAGCCTGATGCGGCTAAAAGGGGAGTTGTCAAGGCTGAAAAAAGCAAGAGAAAGAAGGGAGAGGAGGAAGATGAACTGGAGGAGGAGGAAGAAGATGATGATGATGAATAAGATGGTTCTAGCAGTTTTTTCATCTTCAGTTGTCTCTGATGCTACTTATGCGAAATAATTGTTTTTTCTGCTAACTGAATACCACTCTGTAACTGCAAAAAAAAGTTTCAGCTGTTTTGTTGACATCCTGAATGCTTCTCAGTAAATAGCATTTTTTAATTAGTATTAGTGTCCTTTTCATAGGTCTGATATTTTTCTTCTTGAGAGGAAGACAGTCTTGCCTTTGCCCATTTTGGACCATATGTTTATTATAGCGTTTATCTTTTCATATATCTAGCTGATAAAAAGCATTTGTCTAAACACCCTGCATAACCGTGATGAGGGTAATGAGAATTGAATTGAGACTATTTTCATCCATAACAAACTCAAAATTCTGGTCAGTTGGTAATTTTCACATAGCCCCCTTACATTTACAAAGTGCAAAGCAACCACTCTACTCACAGCATGGGATTATTAGAAGCAAGCATTTGAAAGTCTGTCCTAGAAGGACTAACAGGAAAGTATGTAATTAATCCTTAAATGAGCACTTGACTTTTTTTAAAAACTCCCATTATCATGTAATGGCAGCTATGTTTGCAGTTCCCACATTAAAGAAGGCCTGAGACTGTATACCCAAAAGCATGAGCTTAAAACACATGACCACTGAATGGAGTTTTTTGTGGACTGTAGTCCTGGCAAAGGATCTAAAAAAAAAAAGTGCTGACTGTAAATGATTTCTATTTATCTAAATATGGATTGTTTAGGAAACTTGAGACTCCATTAAAGGTATTTTTAATTAATTAGGCCAACTTTTAAAATTGTATGCCACATTTAAGATCAGGTATATTTTCCAAATTATAGTTTGCTCCTTTATAAATCAAACAGACATGAGGGAAGAAGACACTTAAACTTTGTATCACAATTGAATGGTGCAATTTACTTGAATTTGATTTTTGTAAGACTCAAAACTCATCAGCGTCACATGCTTATCCGCTTAGCTATTTAGGAAACAATTTGGCAATTTTGTGGTTTTTGACATTATCATTCTCTTATGGTGCCAGTGTTTTAGGATAGTGTTCTTTTACTTTTACATGCTTTTGTGATGGAGTGCTGTTTTGTTCCATAATTTTGACTTGGATATTTTCATTTGCATTTGTTTATGTAATTTCCGGAGGAATACTGAACATCTGAGTCCTGGATGATACTGATAAACTAATAATTGCAGAGGTTAAAAAAAAAAGAAAAACAAATGAGAAATTGAGCAGAAACAACATGAAATCTGAGAATGGGAGAACATTTTGGAAGCCAACATCCACCTTTTCACTTTACAAATGAGGAAATCTGAATCCCTGAGACTATAGGTACCAGTGCCAGGCTTTAACCAATTTATTGAGTCCATTTTATAGACTGGCCTAGCTTTCCTTCTCACAAGCAACCTAAAGAATAAAAGGCAATCCGCAATGCCATCCCTACCGTGGATTCAAAATACAAGTAACTGACAGTGCTTTGAAATATGGCCTTCTAATTGCCACTGCAGCCAGTTTAAATTCCTAAAATTCTCCCTGTCCAGTCCCAACTGGATGCTATTTTGCAAGTCAATTGTGTCATCGACAAACAAATAAAAAAACACATAAAGTCACCCAGGATAGTGAATTTCTAATAGAACCAAACTCACCTACTCTGCTTTCTCACAGGCATGCGACAAAGCATTTTGAAAAGATTCAGAACAACATGCATATTTCATTTGAACACTTATTTTCAAGCTACAGGTGTATTGTTATTCATTCACTCCAGGGGTATAAATATTCCGAGAATATCTACAAATAGTAACTGACATGAGAATCATAGTATGCATCTTCTTGGACAAGAATTAATAAAAATTCTAATGAAATAAACTTTCAGTCAATTTTGGAACATATATCCAATTCTAACATAGAGAGTACTCCTGAATTAACTGACAACTCCTGCAGCACATTTCCATTGGCACAAAATGGAAAACAAGTCCCCTTTATTTTTAATTATCTTATAATTTTCTGAAGAAGGTAAGTATTTATATTCCCACAACCACTCCCTAGTCCAAGCCACCATCATTTCTTGCCTAAAACCCCAACAGAGCTCCCTTTGCTCTACTCCAACCTTTCTCTAATCCTGTCCTGCTCTCAAATAATAAAGTACAAACTCCTTAGTTTGGTCTACAAAACCGTGTGCTCTACCTCTGCCTCCTCTACAGTCTCCTCTCCTCCATTTTCCCTTCCTGTTCCATCTACTCCTACTCACATTAGCCTTCTTTCTCGGCTGTGAAAGTAAACTTGGTGTTTCTTCTGTCTGAAAATCTTTTACCTCATTCTTCAACTAGCTAACTTAAGCTTATACATTTTAAATATAATCTCTTCAAAGATGCTTTACCTGACTAGTTGGTTTCAACAAGTACCCTCACCTCACCACCTTCTAAAAATGACAATATGTTGTTTATTTCCTACATCACCCTATTCACTTTCTAAAAACAGAACAATGCCTTGCATCTATTAGATATGTCTTATGCATGTTAACATTAATAAAAAACCTTTCTTAAGAATTTTAAGCTGTCATGACTTATATGACTTTGACATTCTAAAACTGAACAAAGGGGCCGACTAATAAAAAATACCTATCTACTTACACAACCATTTGTCTATCTACCAATGTTGTGAAAAGAAATGGAACATAGAACAGAAAAAGCAATAATGGTTATAAAAGAACCCAAACTTCAGTTACCCACAACTAACTTAGACATGTCAACTTCATTTTCCTAGACTTCGGTTTGTATATCAAACAGGTTATGTTAGATAATTTTAAAAGATATTTCTAGTTCTAAATTTTAGTCATTTGAAGT
Organism: Murina feae; assembly: GCA_004026665.1. NCBI lineage: Eukaryota > Metazoa > Chordata > Mammalia > Chiroptera > Vespertilionidae > Murina > Murina feae. Next base: position 3,884 of record PVJC01018528.1, on the reverse strand, counting down.
ACATATCCGTAAATTAAAAATCATTAATATTCCATTAAATGTGCATCTGTAATAACTTGACCAAAGGGAAATAGACATTTAAATCACTCAATTATGGGCTTTCTATCCATTTGTAGGTTATTTGTGCTGTAATTTTTCCTTTTGATGTCTCATCTTGAGTGTCTTCCACTTCCTACCCAACAGTGGAGAAAAGAATATTATAAAATTATACTGAATTATGTAGTCATTCCTCCGTTAGGAAATAAATGTATTTCTGATAATGTATGTATGCTGAAATTTTTAAATAATCCAGGGGTACTAAGAAGAATCAGTTTTTAACACATGTATTTGCTAAACATGTGTTACCACTGTTTTCCAAATAACACACAATAATAAATTTGTTGCTCTTTCTGTTAAAACTAAACCCAGTCCAGATGGTGTGGCTAAGTGGTTGAGCATTGACCCATCAACCAGGAGGTCACTAGTTCAATCCCCAGTCAGGGCACATGCCTGGGATGCAGGCTTGGTCTTCAGTAGGGGGCATGCAGGAGGCAGCCAATTGGTGATTCTCTCTCATTGTTAATGTTTCTATCTCTCTCTTCCTCTCCCTTCCTCTCTTACTAAAATAAATAAAAACATATAAAAATTAAAATAAATCCAAAATTTTCTCATGGGAGAATTACTCCCTACTACCACATTGGGGGGAAAAAATCAAAAGTATGATATAATATAAAAGTAATAATATTAATAATACATACAAAGATAGAAGTGGGTAAAGACAGACCAGCCAGAATAAAAGGAATCTAAGGGAACTAACTCTTCAATATAATAGTGACTTTTTCCATTTCAATTCAAAGGAAGCCATGATAAAGTTTAAAGGAATTGGTTGTGAAAAATCTAAAGCACGTAATAAAATTAAGGAAAACAAACTTAGAAGATGCAGTAAGTGGAATTCGTTTGAGGCAAAAGGAAATGCTGGCAGCAAGATAAGGAAAAAACAACAAGCCTATTTCATAAAATGCAATGATAGGAGGTCCTGCAGCACTCAGAGAGAACCATCATGGGACTACTCTAATGCACAGCAGTGGTAACCACTACAGTGTCCACAAGAAAATCCTAACTTAAAATACTTCATTTAAGAAAACTTGTAACAATAAGTTCTGTAGCAAACTTCAATTAGTTGACTGCTATCTTAACCTGGCAATGAAACTGCACTGCGAAACAAAAGCAGAAGTGGTTAGGCAATAAGCTGTGTGAAATTACATGCTGTGTTATGCTGGAAAGATAAAGCATCACAGACCTATAAACATATCCATACAAAGTAAATAAACAAATGGACTGTGGTTGGTTCAGGGCATCCTCCATGTCACCATTTCTATGTTCCACACTCAGAGCCTGTCACTGATTGATTGTTACTCACTGGGAAATGCAAAAACAAATTAAATATTGCATAAGCATATTAGCTTTAATTTCTCAAGATTTAATTTTCATCCATCTTTAAATTTACTATTTGATAATAACTAACACACAGCAAAACCAAGAGTGGTCAAAAAAATATTTTTTTCCCCTTAAGGGATCAGCAAAAGGAAATGTTTTGTGGCTCCCTGAAAGCCATTCCAACTGCAAAGCTGGTAGAAATAAGCACATCTTTCTCAACGCCAAACCAGCTATATTACTTTGCCTCACTTAACACATGACTCATGACTAATGATAGAGAGGATGTGACAGAGTTGTTACATAAGTTCTCTCTGGTGTGAATAAGGCCCAGGCCAAACTGAATGAGACAGCCATCCTTCACACTGTGCACAGTTGACCCTTGAGCTCAGTTCCAGGCATGTAGAGGCTGGTGTGCATCCATATCTTCCACAAAGCAAGATTTTTGAGGCCAAAATGTAAACCTCTAAAACTTCAAAATGACACATTCCATAAAAAATGCATTATCATTTATAATGAAAAGAGAGCTAATAGTTGAATTATATATGATACATCAGGCCAGGAGAGAGATGCTTTCCCAATGAGACCTCATTTAAACTCCACAGTGATGTTGAATGAAACAACTGTGAAACTGCCTTCCCTACTGAAGTCCTTTGAAAATGACTAACTCTTCACATAACAGTGATTTATATTGAAGCCTCTCTAAGATGCCCATTTTGAGTGAGAAGGGAAGACTATGGAATAAGGCTAACTCTGCAACAACAAAATCAATGTCCTCCCAAAATGTTCTTTGCTAGCAAAACCTCAATCTCACACCGACATTAATAGAAAGCGTGGGGGACATGGAAAGAACTCTTGACCACTCACCATAATGCATGTAACAGTTTCCTTTGGTGGGATCCAGCTCAATAGCCTTCAAGAAGAACTTTTCAGCCTCACTCTTACGACCCTTGAAAAACAGAGAAAATGGATGATTCAGCAGCGGTTCATGAGAGATTCTTCTCCTCCTGGGCCCCAATGAAGTGGACTGATGTCTACTTGGTAATCATCATAAAAAATGTATTGTTTTTATCTGAACAAAGATGATCGAGGAGAATGTACTGAGAGAGAAGACTGAAGCTGGAGTCCTGGGAATCACCAAGAGCAGAAGAACAGACAAAGGTGAGTTCATCAAAGACCAAAGAGAAGAAGCCAGGGAAGCAAGGAAAAAAAGTAAAAAATGGTTTCACAGAAACCAAAAGGATAAGATAGATAGAAGGAATGATAGAAACACTGTCGTCGTCGTCTGTTTTATATTCTCCCTTCAATTGCTTCCTTTTCATTCCTTCTTCTTCTTTGTAAAGAATTATGGCCATTTTAGCTTTGGAGATGATTTTATCCTAATTGCTCACTTTATACATGAAGAAACTAGTCACAATTGTTGAATATCAAACAATACAGTTTACCTAGGACTTGCTGCTGTCATTTAGGACTAATATACTGCTAATCCAGGGTTTAATCCAAAACTACATTATCTTCCTAGCTATAGCTTTAAATAAACATTACTGACTGCATCTATGCTGACTGCAAGTGGCATCAAGGCACAGGATAGTGTCCAGTAGCCATGGCCCCAAGTTTAAAACAAAACAAAATACTCCCCCCCCAAAAAAAAAAATCTCCACACAAGCTTATCTACTTGTTCCTTCTAATTTATATACTACCTACCACATGAACTTCAAATGATATTTTTCTTTCTTGAAAACACTATTATGGAGATAAGTCTTCCAAAACCGGAAGTGTATAATGAACCTAATATTCTACACTACATGCAACTTTGATCCATTTTGCCATATACCTTCTCCTTTGTTTATTCCCTCATTTAAAAGATTTATTCTTTCTTGCACATTCTTTGCTCATTCATTTCCCAGCAGGTAAGACCTAGCCTACAGCCTCTGCCACCTTTAGCTAGTGTTCACCAAATGATCAGACAACCGAGTTCATTTCTTCTTTTACTTTAATAATATTTCTCCAATCAAGAATTCCTCTTTAATTCATACATCTTATCAAACATCCAGTAGTTAAAATTTTAATTCCCTGAAATATTTCTCCCAGCACTGTAACTTCAAAGGGGGAAAAAAAAAAAACACAGGCAAAATGCTTCATACACATATCATACCTCCATGAAGTCAGTAAAAATTCACAACAATCTTACCAAATTAGGATTCCTAAATGATAAAATCACTGTAACGAGTCAGACAGTCTAACATATGAATTAAGAGCTAGATGCTAGGCAGGTACAGCAGCACCCACATTTGTGTAGCCATGTGACCATAAGAAAATTATTTCATCTCTTAGCTGGAAGTTTCTCTATTGCAAACCAGTGACAGGTGGAGCACAGAAAATATTTAGGGCAGTGGAAACTACTTGGTATGATACTATAATAATGACTACAGGCCATTACACATTTGTAAAATCCCATGGAATATATAACA